>BQNB010052338.1:2697-40544 GCA_026074375.1 Tanacetum coccineum
CAACATCAAACAAGCTCATGGTAGGTAACTTGTGCGATTCTTTATGAATCAAACTTGTGACAACTGGAAAGAAACGATGGTGCGATTCTATAAGAATCAAACTTGTTCCAGGAAATGGATCAACGGTTGTTAATGAATTTTTGAAATGATAAACACTCTCGGTATGTCACAAAAACAATTTTGTAAGTGATACACCGATTGATTTTCAAATCAATTTTCTATATCAATCGGTGCTGTCTGCTTTGAGACGTTCCGATAATGAGAACATGCTGAGTACGATGAATCTAATACGTATGTGTTAGAAAGATTCAATACTACAGCTGGAAATCCTGTCAAGAAGATTCTTCTTAAATTGAATCTATCTGATCACAGGTCGATCCTCACGGATTTGAAGGTTACTCCAACCAAACCTGGGCGAATGACAAAGCCATATTCGTCCCCCCGCTTTATTGCTAACTGTTTTTATGCAGGCTATTTAAAGATGGTGGTGGAGGTTCCTGATTCCAGCTGACTCACAAGATCCATAGCCACATGCTCATACCCGATAGACAAACATAAGGACTTCATGAAAGGCTCAAATACATATTTCAAGACTTCCGCTACTCTGATAACGAACGTCTTTCTCGAAGTGACGAAGTATTATAGTTAACGAATCTCAAGAAAGACGTAGCATTAAAGTTTTTCAAGACAACCATTCAAGAAAGGTATGAGCATGTTGGTTCAGAAATCACAAATCCACAATATGGAAAAGTTTCAATATGGCGAAGAGATTGTGCTTGGTTGATGATCTCAAGATGCTTAAGATCACAATGTCAAATACAAGTTCAAGGAACAAGCTCAATCTAGAAATCAATGATCACTACAACATACTCACAAGAGAATATCAAAAGGACGAGCTAAAGACTAAAGACAAAATATTGTATGCTAGGCTTAAAGTTTTGTAAAATGGAGTGACATCCCTTAGGGGGAGATTGTTAGAAACACAAAAAGTGTCGGTCACTTCCAAGTTATAATAGGTTTTAGCTCGTAGATCGTGTCATGTTAAGTATAGAAGCTAATCCGGCCCAAGGCCCATGGGAAGCCCATCATAGCCCATGGGCCGGCCAACATGTAACTATATAAGCCCTCTCCTAGCCTTGGAGAGGGGTTGGTTGTTTCATTTTTTCCATATTTCCACATAGTAATAACACTTCATCCATTCCATATACTTTCTCTCACTAAACATCACAACCCACATCTCTTTCTCTTGTTCTTGGTAGATCATTAGATTACATGTTTCTTCAATATCTCTTATTTTTTTTCTCATCAATTCACTCTATCTGTTTTTATATCACACAACTCTCTTTCTATTTTTCAACTCACTATATCTCTCATTTCTTTTTTGTCTCACCAATTCACTCTATTTGTTTTTATATCATACATCAAGAGCCCTAACAGACAGTCTGGTACAAAATTCCATCAATTCCTTTAGTTTCATGCTGTCCTCCCCACTTCCAAGTGTGTTAACTCTTGAGAGAGGTGGATCATTGGACTACTATTTTTAAATCATTTTTGTTTATTAAAAACTTTAAAAATTCATAAAAAAATAGAAAAATAATCAAAAAAATAATTTTCTTTTTCTGAAAATTTTCTTTTATCATAATTTAGATTTAGGAATTAAATTTGCTCCGTAGGGACTAAATTTAGTATACTTGCTTTTAGTGTACGTTTCTTAAATCCCCGTTAACGATTTTGGCATTTTTTCTGAAAGTGATTTAATAAGCCTTTAATTGCTCACTAGTATGTTTTAGTTTAAATTTGTGTTTGTAGATCTTTAATTTGATTTTTCTTTATTCCCGTTAATGTTTTTAGGTTTTAATTTTTTACTTGCTTAGTTATTTACCTTCTTTTATATGTTTTATGTGTTTTTAATTGTAGAAATAGATAATCAATTCAAAATCGTTGAAACCAATTCAAATCATTGTCCAAAAATAATATCAGTCGTAATTTTCATAATTCTTGGGGTATAAACGACCCGGTGAACACTTACCGGTTAACATATACGATATTTTTGTAAGATTTTCCTTATTACCTTTGTCCTCAAGGGTACTTAAGGGAGTTACCCTAAGTTTATTGATTATTCGGTGAAACAAAAATACTTTTGTGTATATATTTTTCTCCTCGTTTGTTTTCTTTAGTGCATGCGCACTAGAAATTCAATTTTTCCAAATAATTTTAACCGAACCATGTCCGAGACATCGAAAGTAGAAAACGTTTTCTCCCAAAACGTAGTGTCTGAGACACGAGCTCGTACTATCGTTAAGTTGCACCAATGGCGGAACGAACCATGGAAGAGCTACTTCGAGCACCCACGAAAGGGTATGGAGAAGCTATCGTTATACCGAAAATTAATGCGGATCATTTTGAGATTAAGACGAATTTGCTTACAATTAGTTCAAGCTAGCCCATTTCATGGTTTCGTTAGGTAAATCCTCACAACTCATATTAACAATTTCAAAAGGATTACCTCGACTTTGAAATTTAGGGATGTGCCGAATGATGTGATTAAGCTTATGATGTTTCCATACTCACTTGAGGGGCCGCTAGAGTTTGGTACGAAAAAGAACCTCCTAATTCGATCTTGACTTGGGAAGATCTCGTAACCAAATTCGTGAATCAATTTTTCCCTCCCTCGAAGACCACTCACTTAAAAAATGAAATCTCTCGTTTTACCCAAAAATCTAAGGAGACAATTTAAGCGAGCATGGGACGATTTAAGGAAATCTTAGAGCTTGTCCCCCACCACGGACATTTACAGAGGTTAACCCAAATAGACATTACATAAATGTTTAAGATGATAAACGATCAAGACTCCTTAAATGCCTGCGGCGTGGAAATCTTTTGAGTAATACTACTAGGAAGAGCCTTTGAACATAAATGAGAAGGCAAATGGGGAAAAGTTCATTATTCACCCGAAACCAAAATCGAATGTTTTCTAGGATAATACTAATTCTAGAGAACGTTTTAGTAAAATGGATGGAGAGAAATTGATACTTGCGGACAAATTTCGTTTTCGACCTTAGTTGAATTGTTTCCTAAGAACTTGTCACTCCCGCCTACGTTAAAGCGGTTGAGGAACCTTGTGTTACATGTGGTTGTGCTCAATGCTTACTTATAATTGTCCTAATACCGATAGCATTCAATCTAGTGTTTGTGCTGCAACGGGTACTTACAATCAAGTAGCTCCTCCAAACCGTGTTTTGCGAACCACAAGGCACCAACCCGGTTTTTGCCTCCGGTGGCACATATGGTCAAATAGTATAAATCACAATCAAGCAAGGGAATATTTTTAATCGGTAAATTACTTTTCATGGTAATCAGGTTTTCAAGCTCAATTAATCATGCTCTAAATTTTTAAAAAACAAGGATTTCAAAACCAACATTCAAGTACCTAATAATCAAGTTCAACAAGGAGTTCAAAATGAGTTTTCAAGTTACATGAAATCTAATGATCAAATGATGAGAAATATGCAAAATCAAATCAACTCGTTGAAAGGAGAATTTAAGAATGAAATTCAAAATACGATGAAGACTCAACAAACCGTCTTGATGAATCAACAAAATACTTTTCAAAATAATTTGCAAAATATGTTATGTGAGATTTATTTCAAAACCAAGCCGTCACCTTCGGTACTCTTCCGATAACACTAATTCCTAATACCAAGGTGAGATGAAAAAAAAAAAAGGGGGAGGCAAACACTACTCGAATGGTGTTGCTTATGAGGACCTTCGATTCCTACTAATCCTTTCTCAAAAAGGTAGTAGAACGAGAAACCGAGGAGACAACGGATAAGGAGCAAACTAATTTCCCAAAGAATTACAAAAGCTCACATCCCACCCTCCGTTAACCCCATTTTCCAATATAGATGTTGTATTAAATGGTGTGGGTATAGGGATTGGGGTTTTGCCAAACCCGATGTTCCGAAGACTTTACCTAAGCCGAATATTCCATATCCTTCAAGACGTAATGATCAAAAGTTCTGTGAAAAAGCTTCGAATCAAATAGAGAAGATCTTTCAAATCTTTCAAGATTTGCATTTCAACATTAGCTTCGCGAACGTTTTACTTTTAATGCCAAGATTTGCCCCTACGATTAAGAATTTGCTCATGAATAAGTTAGGGAAAAAAAAGGGGAAAGGCGTGAAGGGAGGTAAAAGAAAAAAGGGGAGGGGGGAAGAAAGGGTGGGGGGAGAATAAAAGGGAAGGGGGAGGGGCTGAGGAAAGGGAAGGGGGAGGGGGAGGGGGGTAGAAGGCACTTGGGGGGATTGTAATGAACTGTACACGCCCCGGCTTGTTGGCTTTCGCCCGATGTTCCCCTGAGTCCTGTTCCCCCCCCCACTTCTACCCCCTCCTGTGTTTATAGAAAGCCAACGTCATCCGATCCCGAATCAAGAGCCTAGCTCTCCTGCTCCAACTGCCGCATACCCGTCCCCTCAACTGAGATCCCTCCAAGATTCTCAACCCAGATTAAATCACCTTTAATGGCATTAAGTCCCTGCCATGGCCCGAACAATGTGTGGTCGTCGAGCAAACATCTTAAGCCCTTCATTTTCCATTTGGAAAAGCTATTCCCTCCCCCTACCCGAACTTAACCCCACAGCTGTAAGGACCTATTAAGAATTAGCAGATTGATCCATTACTCATCTTAAAGGACTCGCCGAAGACGTCTTTGTCAAAGTTGGAAAGTTCCACTTTCCTACCGACTTTGTTGTTGTTGATTTTGAAGCCGATTCTCGGGTTCCTCTCATACTTGGGAGATCCTTTTTTAAGCGGACCGATCGAGCTTTTAATTTGATGTTTTATGGAGAAGAAATAACCCCTTCGGGTTGATAACGAAGCCGTAATTTTAATCCTCGATCAAACTAACGAGATACCCCACTACATATATGATATTTCGATAACCGACATTGACGTCATAGATGTTGATTGTGAGGAGTATTCTCAAGAATGTTTAGTATTTCTAAAATTCTTCAGGTGGCAAAACCACCACACGACTTTGGAGCCTATTATATCCAACTCCTTTTCTTTCCCATCACTCCGTTCGAAGGGAAAAAAGTGATTTCATTGGAAGAAATAGATTTTTTCCAAGGATTATCAATTTTCACCGGAAATTGATCATAATCCGTTTGGATCCGGAGGGAGAAATTGCCATAATTAAAAAATTAATTGAATAATGACCCGTTTCAACTCCCTTCGATAGACCTAAAGGAAGTGACTAAGGCAAAATCTTCAATTGAAGAGCCTCCGGAATTAGAGTTAAAAGATTTACCATCTCATTTGGAATATGCTTACTTAGAAGGAACCGATTTACCTGTGATTATTGCAAAAGGTTTAAAAGATGATAAAAAAGAAGCCCTCTTAAAGGTGCTTAAATCACATAAACGGGCCATTGCTTGGAAAATCACCGACATCAAGGGTATCGACCCTCGGGTTTGTACTAACAAAATCTTGATGGAGGAAGATTATAAACCCACGGTTCAAAGTCAAAGACGGGTTAACCCAAAAATTCACGAGGTAATAAAAAAGGAAGTAATCAAACTTCTTAATGCCGGAATGATTTACCCGATCTCCGACAGCCCATGGGTTAGTCCCATACATTGTGTACCCAAGAAAGGTGGTATAACCGTCGTTGCTAATGAAGAAAATGAATTGATTCCAACACAATTAGTTACCAGGTGGAGAGTTTGCATTGATTATAGGAAATTAAATGAAGCTACTCAAAAAGATCATTTTCCATTACCATGTATGGATCAAATGTTAGAAAGATTAGCCGGAAATGAGTTTTATTGTTTTCTAGATGGATTTTTGGGGTATTTTCAAATCCCAATAGATCCCCAAGACCAAGAGAAAACTACTTTCACATGCCCTTATGGAACTTTCGCTTACCGTCGCATGCCCTTTGGCTTGTGTAATACTCCCGGTACGTTCTAAAGGTGTATGATGGCCATATTCCATGATATGATCGAAAAGACTATGGAAGTTTTTATGGATGATTTCTCTGTTTTTGGGGATAGTTTTGATTCGTGCCTCTCTAATTTAGAAAAAAAAATACTAAAACGGCGTGAAGACACAAATTTAGTTCTAAATTGGGAGAAGTGCCATTTTATGTGTAAAAAATGAATTGTGTTAGGGCATAAAATTTCAAAGTCCGGAATTGAGGTCGATCAAGCAAAAGTTGATGTTATAGCTAAGCTCCCTCATCCGACTACCGTAAAAGGTGTTAGGGGTTTCTTAGGTCATGCCGGTTTTTACCGACGATTTATCCAAGACTTTTCCAAGATAGCTAGACCCATGACTCACCTTCTTGAGAAGGAAACACCGTTTGTGTTTTCTAAGGATTGTAATTATTCTTTGAGACTCCTTAAAAAGGAAGCTAACCGAAGCTCCGATCTTAGTTTCCCCGCTTGGGACCCTACCTACGAACTCCTGTGGTCCGGCCCAAGGCCCATGGGTGGCCCAACTCAGCCCATGGCCGGCCTCTATGTAGTATTTATATCCCTCTCCTAGTCTTGGAGAGTGTTGGTTGTTCCATTGTTGGTTGTTCCATTTCCCATTCATACATTTCATTAATACATTCATCCATTTCCATCCAATTTCTCTCTAACATCCCAACCCACATCTCACTCTTGTTCTTGGTTGATCTTTAGATTACTAGTATTCTTCATTCTCTTAAGCTGGTGGCATATGAAAATCTGATGGTGATTTTTCTATTCTTCTGTTTCTGCCCTAAGGACAAAGGAATTCGGGGAGAGTCAAGCTAGACACTCGCACAAAAACAAGCGCTTCTCGGGAGGCAACCCATGTCTTTTCTTCTTTCTATCTTCTTGATTAATAAGTGAGTGTGTGATTTTATAGCCCAAGTGTGAGGGCGTGCTTCTTTCTATGGTATGTGGTTCCATTTTTGCAGGATTCCTTAAGATCATGAAGACCTGTGCTTGTTTTCAATCCTCCAATTATCCGGTCTTCGATCTTTTACTTATTTTGGAATCCTTAATCCTAATCATGTATATATATATATTGTTTCCCCTTTCACATTTGGAATTTTTTGCATTTGCCTTTTTCATTCCTAAGTGTGGGGGTAAAACCCGACAATTTTGAACATTGAGGTCAATGTTCCATTCTAAGTGTGGGGGGGATTTCTATCGAAATGTGATCTTACCTGTGCCTTACTATGTCCCTCGCAACCCTATTTTGGCCAAAATTTTAAATTTTTAAGTCTTAATATCTAGTTTATTATTCATATCTAAAAAAAATATTGTGTGCAGAAAAATGTTGAAAAGAATAAATAGTTAGTTGAATAAAAATAATAAGTGTTTTGACACGAATGTAGGCTTTCCGTTGGTGAGAACGAAAAGTAAATTTTGACCCGACCGGTTTTATATCTTAGCTTTCTCCTTAACTTTATATAGATTGATTTTTGCTAATCTTTTATACAAGGAGCTATAAAACGCAAGTCTAGCTTAAAAAAGTCAAGACTTTGCAAGTTCCCATAATTGATTTTAAATATGCGAAGATCGATTTATTAGAATTAAGATTGTTGCCAGTCTATGTGACTTGTTAAAGTGCCGATCTTAATTCGCTAGGCTAAGTATTCACGAGTTTCTTTATTAGAAATTTTAAATTGTGAAGAACAAGAGATGATAGAGTAGAGTATAAGTTTTGATGCTAAACATAGAATAGTTGGATTTCTTTAAGGCTCATAAAGGTTAATTGTGGCTTTTTGCTCCCATCAGCTTAATAAACGTTATATAATTGTTGAATAAATAAAGTTTCTTTGGTTTTTGCGATTCTTAGTTTAGATCACTTCGTAGAGATTCCTTCTGGTGAAAGTAAGGTACACATCGAGGTTTTGTCAGTGTTGTGGGGAAATAGACTCCTGGACCATGGTCGGCTCGCATACCGATGTGGCAGTTGTTAAAAGACCACATGACTTGAAATTTGGCTATAATAATAATAATTATGTAATAAACCGAAGCCGAAATAAGAAATTCTGGATCATGGTCGGCTCGCATACCGATGTGACAGTCGTTTAAATGGTGGAGATAATAATAATAATAATAATAATTGTGGGCTGATAAAAGTTTACTGCCTCTTGCCGGCTCACAACCGATGTGGCAGTCTTCTAAATAAGGCACATAGTAATAATAATCCGAGACAGATAAAAGTTTGTTGCATCTTGCCGGCTCACAACCGATGTTGCAGCCTTCTAAAAGGTCGAGGAATTCACCGAGGTCGAAATAAGACTCCTGGACCATGGTCGGCAAGCATACCGATGTGGCAGTTGTTTAAAGGACAGAGGTTTAATAATGTTGCACTAATAATAAGTATAAAGCCAAATTTCGACTTTGGGGTTATCTAGATAAAGCCTCCGTCTCTGGACTCGTAGTTGAGTTGTTTCGGATGAAATAAAAAGGATAACCCCTAAATCATGCGAAATTAGAACCTTAATGTGGAGCTTATTCTCACCATATCGTCTCTTTAAGAAAGGATTTCAAACTAATTGTGGTCTAAACCGGGTTTACTTTATATTAATAAGGGCATAATTTATTTGTTACCAATAATTATAATAATAAATTCTTGAGATACAAAATTATGAATAAGAGAGGAAAAGTAAGTACACATCTAGCTTTTATGAGTAGTGTTAACATCATAACTTGTAATTTACAATGATGTTGTTTTTAAGCTTGGCTTGGAGAAATGAAAGTCGGGGACGATGAATTTATCCATTTGGACATTTTTGGTGCTTTTTTGTTCCGTGATCCTAAAAGTTATCTATGAATAATGAAAGCATTACATTATGTCACACATGAATAAGTTATAAGTTGGAAATTATGAAAATTATAAAAAAAACATTCAAACAAATGGTTAAAACGGGGGTGTTTGCGAAATTAAATGATTTTTGAACTTTTTAGTGGACTTTTTTCTTTCTTTGTTTGATTGGAGGGGTTATTAAGTTAAACGGGATAAAATTATTATTTCCGAGTTTGTTTTTTTAACATTGCTGTGGGGACCAGTAATGTCTTAGATGTGGGGAATTGATGTTCGCTAAAAGACAAACATCTTTTATAACCCGAAAACTCTATTAACCGAACTAAAATGCGAAAATATGCTTAAATTATAATTGCAAATATTGTGTGTTTATTTTTATGTCTTGCAGGTAAAAGGATTGAAAACGGTGCAAAAACGGGAATTATCGGGCTCAATTTGGTCAAGTTTAATTATTACTCAAAGCTAAGATGAAGTCGTAAAAAGTCCCCGATCATACCAGTAGAAAGTGCACGAGAAAACGAGTCCAACGGTGCCTTCATCTTTTATTGGGCCGGCCCGACACCATTTATATGGGTTGTATCGACCCATATGTATTTATGTAATTATTCAGCCCACATCAAAAGCATTATTCCTGTCCTGATTGCCTAAGCCTACGAAATGAAAGATAAGATAAGGGCCCAAGTTTGCAAGCCTATTTCCCATGTTATACTTGCTTCACGTTTAGAGAAAAATAAAATAAGAGATGGAGTGTGACGTCAGGTGATGTCAATGACACATGCACCGAAATTAAACCCCTACAAGTCACGTGATTATGCACTAGCAAAAGGATGGACCATTAATATTTTTCCACGTGGCTAGGCACTTTTGTCTAACTCTCAATTCAATTTGTATTGTCAATATGATCCAACGATAATGAGTTAATGTGTACAAATGAAGCCATTCTCTAGTACACGTGGCGTAATGACAATGGTTGGATCTCCTTCTACAAATGCTTGATCTGTGTGAGCTCGTTTGACAACTAATGATTGGCCAATAACTACACCAATGATGGGATCTAATTTACATTTTCGCCCCTGAGCTCCTATAAATACCAACTCGCTCCCCACAACTTGGGTCATTAGGATTTAGTTTATTTTTATTTTTTTAGTTTAGTTTTCAGCTTATTTAAATGTTTTTAGCTTGTTTAGTTTTCTGAGCTTATTGTAAAAGCTATTATTAGCTTATTAAATTTTGTAAGTGCTTTTTTTTTATGAAATAAAACTTTGTATTAGCTTATTTTGTTTCTATTCTTCTCGTAAAGCTTAATCGTCTAATAAGCTACTTTCGCTTGAGCTTATTATTTTAGCTTATTCTGTTAAAACTACTTAAAAACCTGTCAGATCTGATCCTAAAGGCTCCCACAAGCTTATTTGGTTTTGTCTCATGGTTTCTAAGCATTTTCACATTTAATAAGCTAGAAGAAGCTAGGATCTAGCTTATTTTCGAGTTTAAGCTATTTTAGTTTTCTTAGAAGCTCATATTATCTGAATTAATAAGATCCTTAATAGCTTATTCGCGTTCTTTGAGATTATATTGTTTAGATTCATTCCATTTGCTTACTTGTTTATTCGAGTTGAGAAATTAGTTGTCTTAGTGCTTTTAAATTCCTATATGCTGTCTTCGATTTGCTTGTTAGTGCTGTTTAAATGTTTATTAGTTTCGATAGCTTATTCTTGGCTTAAATCTCGTTATGCTTAAGTTTAGTTTCATTAAGTGCTTATTTATTAACATGAAACTTGGTCTTTCCGTATTACTCTTTAGTTTGAAGTTGCAAATTTCATTGCTTATGGGATAAGTTTTGCTTGAGCTTATTTACTGTGGCTTATTCTATTTATTAAAAAAAGAACTCGTTATAGTAAATTCTTCTTTGATTAAATCTGGTAAGCGTTTACATTGTAGAAATTAAAATTGGGCCTGCAATTGGTTACTGGAATTCAGACTTGCATCTTGGGCTTCGTTTGGTTCCATTTGGTATTAGGCCACATCCCTATAGTGTAGGCTGCATGTGGTTTGTAGAATTAGAATTAGAATGCGTTTGGATCTTAGGTTAGTGGGCTCGTTTAGATAAGAAGTTGCGTTTGTTTTATAAAGATTCATTTGGGACACGTCAGTTTGCTGTTGGGCCATGTAATTGCAATGATAATTTGTATACACACTGTTTTATGTAACAGTTAGTTTGTTTTAATTTTTTGGTACCGGTCAACTCACGAGGCGTGGATTTAAGGTTTTATTTAGCTAGACCGAATTTGATTATCTGCTTTAGCGAAATAAACCGGGTGGTATTCGTTTAATTGCGGTTCTTCAATTCGGTTCCATTTTCTATCCTTTTTCAATTAAATAGTGTAGCTTAGATTAAAAATGTTTTGCTTATTTTATCATTAGTAGCGATTAGTTTAATTAGTACTTGTTAAGTGATTAGTGATTTGGAATTTAAGTGCGGTTTTAAAAAGGTATAAAAAATTAATAGTCATTAGAATTTTCCAATTTACATACCGTCATTTAGTTTTAATGCAATTTAAATACTTGTCATTTATTTTAAAAAGCATTTTACTTTACTTGTCATTTAATTTCTTGAAACTTGTTTTCTAAGGATTTTAATTTGTTAAACCTAAGCCCACACTTAAGGAACATTTCACGTCACTTAGCAAGTATATTATTCATCCATATCTTTTTAAGCATATTTGTCATTTATATCTTTTAGATAAATTTTAGTATAAAAATAGTTTAAAACCAAAACCAAAAACTTGAATGACATTCAAGCTCGATTTACAACTTGAACGTAGATTTCCATTCACCTCTCACCGAGGAGAACGATACCCGTGCTGATTACTTGTTATTCTTTCCTAAGAATAATTTGTATGATACTTTGCTTACGTATACGTATATGTATTTTATAAATATATATATTATATTTGAGGGTTTATTTGATAAACGCGTGTGAAAACGAACAACATCAGTACCGCACACGTCCAACCTCTGGTTGTCCAAGTCCTGATTCTGGAGCCCGATGTTGCTCTGAAGCCTAATCCTAAACCGTCGATACCTTATCCTTCAAGACTTAACGACCAAAAGCTCCGTGAAAAGGCTAATAATCAAATGTTGAAGTTCCTTCAAATCTTTCAAAGATTACACTTCGATATTAGCTTCGCGGATGCTCTTCTTCTTATGCCGAAGTTTGCTTCTACATTTAAGAGTCTTCTAAGTAATGAGGAAAAATTATTCAAATTATCAAGTACTCCGTTAAATGAGAATTGCTCGGAGGTGCTCCTTAAGAAGTTGCCCGAAAAACTTGGAGACCCCGGTAAGTTTCTTATCCCGTGTGATTTTCCGAAGCTAGATGAGTGCTTAGCCTTGGCCGATCTTGGCGCTAGCATTAATCTAATTCCTCTTTCCGTATGGAAAAAGCTTTCGCTCCCGGATCTTACTCCGACTCGCATGACACTCGAACTTGCAAACCGATCGGTTTCTTATCCAAAAGGTGTTGCCGAAGATGTTTTTGTAAAAGTAGGAAAGTTTTATTTCCCGTCCGACTTTGTTGTAATTGATTACGATGTTGATCCTTGGGTTCCCCTCATTCTCGGGAGACCTTTCTTAAGAACGACACGAGCTTTAATCGATGTACATGGTGAAGAGTTAACTCTTCAAGTCAATGATGAGGCCATTACGTTTAAAGTCGGGCACACTTCGAGATACTCCCGTAATTATTATGATGAAACGATTAATCAAGTCAATGTCATAGACGTTGGTTATGAGGAGTATGCTCAAGAAGTGCTCGGATTTTCTGATAATTCAACAAGTGGCAATCCCACTCCTTTGGATCCTATCATTGCTTCTTCTTCCCCCTCGTTCACTCCTTTTGAAGGAGGAGATTTCATTTTGGAAGAGATCGAAGCTTGTCTTTCAAGAGATTCAATTCCACCAGGAACTGATGATGCCGACTTTGATCCGGAGGGAGATATTCGTCTACTTGAGAAGTTATTAAACAATGATCCATCGTCTCTTCTCCCTCCGAAAGAACTTCATTATGAGGAACTTAAAACGATAAAATATTCTATTGATGATCCTTCGGAGCTTGAGCTCAAGGATTTTTAGTCTCATCTTGAATACGCATTTTTAGAAGGAACCGATAAATTACCCGTTATAATTTGTAAAGAATTAAAAGATGAAGAAAAATCCGCCCTTTTAAAGGTTCTTAAGTCACACAAACGGGCCATCGCATGGAAAATCTCTGACATTAAGGGCATAGACCCCCGTTTATGTACCCACAAGATCTTAATGGAAGATGATTTCAAACCAACAGTTCAACATCAAAGAAGGGTGAATCCAAAAATTCATGAGGTTATCAAAAAGGAAGTTATCAAACTCCTTGATGTCGGATTGATTTACCCTATCTCCGATAGTCCGTGGGTGAGTCCCGTTCATTATGTGCCTAAGAAGGGTGGAATGACCGTAGTTGAAAATGAAGGTAATGAGCTGATACCTACTCGACTAGTCACCGGATGGCGTGTATGTATTGATTACCGCAAGCTTAATGATGCCACTCGTAAAGATCATTTTTCGTTGCCTTTCATGGACCAAATGCTTGAACGTTTATCGGGGAACGAATACTATTGCTTTTTAGATGGATTTTTCAGATATTTTCAAATATCTATTGACCCGCAAGACAAAGAGAAGACCACTTTCACTTGCCCTTATGGGATGTTTGCCTACCAACGCATGCCTTTCGGCTTATGTAATTCTCCGGGCACATTCTAAAAGTGCATGATGGCCATTTTCCACAATATGATCGAGGAAAGAATAGAGGTCTTTATGGATGATTTCTCGATCTTTGGGGATTTGTTGGGAATTATGCATTCCTGACTTAGTACCGTTAGTTATATTAGTTAGTACCGCTAGTTGTAATTTGTACTGACAGTACAAAATGTTAGTACTGATCAGATAGTTAGTACCGTTAGTATAAAATAGTTAGTACCATTTATGAGATATGCATGAGATATCTTAGGAAAGGATATGCATGATCTTTATATGCATTTTGTAAAGCCCATTAGGGTTTCCTTAGTCTATAAAAGGAACCCTAGGCATAGTTAGTATATAGTTCTACACAGATCAATAGAGATCGATTAGCAATCATAGTCTTTGTAATCTGTAACCTAGGTAGTTTCAAGTGATAATATAAATTCTTTGTGATTCCTTAATAGTGTTCCCTAGCATTATTGATTAGTTACCGTATAATCAATAGTTGTTCAAATCAGTGTTTCATTATTGTTTGCTTTAGAATTATCTAAAGGAAACAACCCTTTACAAGCTAAAAGGTTAAAGATCTATTCAGTAAGCGATCCAACAAGTGGTATCAGAGCTTGTGTGGAAACTCTGAATAAGAAGAACTCATAGTAAGATGGCAGAACAAGACATTCCTCCACCCACTATTACATCAATGAAAATCCCTATCATCAGGAAGGAGAAATATATATTTGGATCATTAGACTGCGACAGTAGACTGTCCACACAGACCATAAACCCCTATGGGATGATTATTGTCAATGCAGACTAGAAGAATAGACTAAAGCACCAACTAGAGAAACATCTGCTCTCTCCAGCCTCCTAAGACTGCCAAATACCAACTAGCTTTCAAAAAGGAATCAGAAGAGTTAAAAGCATCTATGCTTTTAGCAATACCTGATGAATAGCTTCTCAAGTTTCACAATGTTCAGATGCTAAATCTCTCTGGGAAGCAATCAAATCAAGGTTTGGAGGTAATGAAGAATCCAAGAAGATGCCCGAACAAATGTTCTAAAACAGTCCGTTTGAATAATTTTTTCTGACTGAGCCACAAATAGAAAGTGTTGGAACAAGGTTATGAAGGTTCCAAAAACTCATAAGTCAATTAGAGGTTCATGATGCTCCAATATCAAAGGAAGATATCAATCAAAAGTTCCTAAGAAGTCTTCCTCCTCATGGAATTAAATTCTCCATTCATGAGAAATAACCAGACATTGATGAATTGATATTGATTACCTCTACAACAACCTTAGGGTCACGAAGATGAAGTGAAAAGGTCTTCAAGTTGCCACTTCTCACTTCTCAAAACTTGAAGTTCCTTCCTCTGAAACACTAGCAGTACATAGAAGTAGTACTAGCCAGTGAGAATTATATGGGTTAGATATTCCTGCCTAGAGGAATTAGTCAAGTTTCATCTACCCCATGTGCTCATGATGTAGCATTCTTATTTCTAGTGCACAACCAACCAACCAGTCCTCAACTTGAAAAAGGGATTTTTTAGCAAATTGATGAAGATGACTAGGAATAATTGTATCAGGTCGCAGACAGTGTCATAATGTTGACCTGACAGAGAGAGAGAAATTCATTCAGAAGACAGGAAGGAACATGGATTTCAAAGAAAAACGACCTGTTTCACTTGATAAATCAAAAATTGAGTGGTACAACTGCACACAAGGGCATTTTCTAGGGCACCATAGCTGGAATGAATCAAGTGAAAAGTCTTATGGTGAGACAAGGCAGGAGTAATGCACCAACATATTACTCTTCACACGGGCACACTGGTGTGGCTTAAGAAGGTCTAGGAGGATAAGACGTGGAGTACTGATTTTTTGGAAATAGAACCAGTCACAATTGTTTAATTGGCAATCCATCTCTTCAAGCATATCAGTGTCATCTGACACTGAGTAGGCAAAAATGTTCTAACACAAGTGTTTTGAATCTTTATAAAACTCTTAAAAAACTTATGAAAAGTGAAGAGAAAAACAGGGTAGCAGAAGCAAGACTAGAAATGTCAGGTTATGAGGTTTTAGCCTTAGAGTCACTAGAATCCCAGGATACTTGTACATGAAAAGAATTGACTGGCTTGGGGTGCAAAATAAGATTTATCAAAACTAAGAGCTTAAAAGCAGAGAATAAAATTCACAAACCCTTACAACATGGAGTGATTCGAGCGAGAGTTTTGTATAAGGAAAAAAGATAGTTAAAATTAAAGATAAAAAAATAGGAAGGAATATCCAAGAATCTGAGGGATGGAATTACTCCAATAGTCAAAATGATGCTAGAGCTAAAACAGTTTTTAGATATGGAGCACCCAATTGACATGAAATGCTTAAACAATTCTAAAACAGATAGTGAGATAAGATTTGGAGTGTTTATTGATGACAGATCAAGTGGATGGGAAAAAGAGAACACACTCAGCATAATGATCGTTTCTCTAAAGTAGAGATAGGGTTCATGGGCAGTCCCCCCTCCCTATAACAGGGAACTTTCATAACCCTCAGAAGCTGACAAATCATTTGAAGGTTTTAGATGAATATTGTCCATCAGTAAAGAAAATACTTGATTCAAAAACGAAGAGCTGATCTTAAAACGACACCAAGTGAGACTGTAGGTAAAACAAATGAAGCAAATACTCAAAAACCTAAGACAGTCTATGAATCAGTTAACAGAGATAAAGTTATCATTGAGGATTGGAACTCAGATGATGAGGATAGAATGTGTCCTAAGTGCAACAGTTGTCCAGTTAAGACTAATGAGACTCAAACAGTTAAAACTAGAGTTGATAAAATTGATCAAACTTCTTAGAAACAAGGAATTGATTTTAAGAAAATAAAAGCTTGCTTTGTCTGTAAAAGTACTGACGCCATTTTGGATCAAGAAATTCTGTAATTCATACAAACAGCGTTCAAGAACCCCTAAGAAGCAAACTATGGTCAATACTGGTCCAAGGGTGGACAAACCAGTATGGGATAATACTAAAGGGTTAATCATCAAAAATTTTCAAAATACCCTCATTAGACGAAAGACATAATGTCCTAATAGGAGTTCAACAATAACAACAAGTTATTGAATTACTCTGTTAAAGCAAAATGAGAAAAAGAAGCAGTCACAAACAAAGTTAGTACTACTAGGCCAGTTAGTACTGCTAGGCCTGTTAGTACTGTTAGACCATTTGCTCCCAAAATAGCACAAACTAGTGGTGCAATTAGACCAATTTACTCAAGAATGGACAATGTAAGACCAAGAGGCTCATATTCACCTATCAAGAGGTCTTACTACACAAAACCAGCTTTTAGACCCAAAGACTTAAAACAATATGTTAAAACTTTTGGGGTTCAAAATATGACTACTGCTGGGACAAGAAAAGTAGTTAATACTGGTAAGGGTAAGATGGATACTAACCTTAAAAAGTCAAGGTGGGTTTGGAGGCCTAAGGGAAATTACTTGGATCATGTGTCCAAAGACAGTGGATCATTCATGCTCAAGAAGGTTGAGTATGTTGACCCAAAAGGGATTTCCAAGTCTGTAATGGCTTGGATCCCTAAGAGATACTAATTCTCTTACTTTTGTGCAGGGCAATCTAGGACTAAACATATTGAGATTCGATTTCATTTTATAAGAGATTGCTATGATAAAAGACTGATAGAAGTTATCAAGATTCACACTGATCATAATGTTAAGATACCTTCACACAAAGGAATATGATGTCACAGAGATTTAACTTTTTGTGGTTAGCATTGCATTATTGAATCATTGAATCTGTAGCTACAATTGAGGGGAGGCAAGATGATTTGTTGTACAGTTTGTATGAAATATTTTAAGCAGAGGGATTTTGACCATAGTGATGAATTTCATGGAGTTGTTTGGGTTTTAGAGAGTCATTGGAAAGAGATATAGATGGTACTAAAGAACTCTTGTTGCCAGACTTGTTTATTCTTTGGTTGACAAAAGTTAGTACCGATAGTGCAAAGTTAGTACCGCTGGGCAAAGATAGTACCGCTATAAAGCCGTTGGAGAAAATACCGCCAAGGGTCTAAAGTGTAAATTGTAAAGGTTTCTTTGCTTTTGGGTTTGTCCAACCTATATAAACCCATCTCAATTGCACAATTTACTCACGTAATCTCTCTTAATCGCTCTCTTCTAACAAACCCTAATCTTTTAATCACCGACGATCATAAATTCTACACATATGGCTGTTCTTGAATCGTGTGCTAAATACAACATGGTCGCTTACTTGGAAAAGACTATTGGGAATACAAATTTTCATGATATTATAGTCTTTCTTACACGAAGCTCCATTCACTATGCTCTCACTGTAAGTCTTGTAGTCTCTACTACATATTTTAAACAGTTTTGGATGTCTGCTAAATCCAAAATAATCAACAATGTTAGGTATATTACTGCCAAAGTAGCTGGCAAGCCTGTGAATATCTCAGAGGCATCAATAAGAAGTGATCTTCTTTTTGATGATGTTGATGGGATAGATTCTTTGCATAATCAGGCTATATTTGATGCTATTCAGCTAATGGGGCATGAGGGGGACCTAACTGTTTTAACTTTTAACAAAGCACTGTTTTCACCCCAGTAGAGATTTCTTTTTCATACTATGAATCACTGCATTAGTTCTAAAAGTACTTCATGGGATCAAATTCCCACTAATATTGCCACATCAGTGATTTGCTTAGCCACTAATAAGAAATATAATTTTTCTAAACTAATTTTTGATGGTATGATGAGGCATTTAGATGCAAAGAAGAAGTTTGTCATGTACCCAAGGTTTATTCCAGTATTTTTGACTAACCAACTCAAGAATGTGCCTATCCCCTTAGACCACTTCCCTATTAATGATTTGACGACTAAGGTTTTCTTTTTTATGGTTAAAAAGGGTAAAAGTTTTTTTGGGAATGTGACCCTTTTATTTCCTTCTATGTTGGCTCAACCAACAGAGGATGAAGGTCCAGTTTCAGGAAGACCATCTGAAACCCAACCAACACCCTCTCCTCCTTACCCAAGTGCAGACCAACATGAGACACAGCCTGACCCATCTCCCAGACCTTCACATACTATTCCTAATCCTGATTCCATTCCAGAGGGTTTTGGCAGGAATCATGGAGGTCAGTCATCTAGTGATAGATCCCTATCAAGAAATAAGGATGGCCTGACACTCCAAAGTGTATATGATCTTTGTGTGTCTTTATGTAAACATGTCACGACTCAAGCTTCACAAATTAAAGATTTGAAGTCTCAGATCAAGCAGCTAAAAAAGAAGGCTAAACCTGTGATATCACACCATAATGCTTGGATCAAGAGTGTCTCCATAAAGAAAAGATTGGCCAAAAAGAAATCATTGAAGAAAAAGTGGATGCAAAAGGAGTCTGTATCCAAACAGGGGAGGAAATCTGCCAAATCTACTCCAACTGCACACACATATCAAGTTTTTGATGATGTGGATGTTAATGATGCAATGGATTATATGGAGACAGATGCTTACATGCAAAAGGGAGTTAGTACTGAAGATCAAGTTAGTACCGTCAAGCCAGATGAAGGTACTGACAAGCCAAAAGTTAGTACTAACAAGCCTGAAGTTAGTACCGCTAAGCCAAAAGAAGTAGAAGTTAGTATCGACAAGCTTGATGAAGGTACTGTTGAGCAAAAAGATGGAACTTTAGATGAAAGTACTGCTCCTACAACTGTTTTCAGAGATGATGAGACTATTGCTGAGTTTTTGGTATCTATGAGCCAAAATAAGGCTAAACAAAAAGGTGTTGAGATCAAAGATGCTGAAGATTCAGATAGACCAAGGGCTACATCAACAAGATCAGTACTTACATTGAAGCCTCTTCCTAAAATTGATCCTAAAGACAAAGGCAAGAAAGTACTTGAGGAAGAAGCTGAGTCAGATGCTGAGTCAGAGGGAGTTGATGAAGCTGAAAGAAAGTTTGATCAGCTTGCTAAGGATGAAGAAATAGCCAGAAAGGTGCAAGAGGATTGGGAAGCAGAAGAGGAAATGAAAAAGTTAGCTGAGGAAGAAGCTACAAAGGCTGCTCTTATACAAGATTTTGATGATATTCAGGCTAGAATTGAAGCTGATAGACTTCTAGCTGCAAGGCTTCAAGAGGAAGAGAGAGAAACGTTTACAGTTGAAGAGAGAGCCAAATTTCTTTATGATACTATTGCTGCTCAAAGGAGGTTCCTTGCTCAACAAAGAGCTGCTGCAATCAGAAGCAGACCACCAACAAGAACTCAGCTAAGAAACCAAATGATGACCTATCTGAAGCATGTAGGAGGAAAGAAGCATGCTGATTTGAAGAACAAGAACTTTGAAGAAATACAAGTTCTGTATAAAGAGGTTAAAAGGTCTGATAAAAACTTTATTGCTATTGGTTCTGCTGAGGATGAGAGACAGATTAAGGAGATGAATGAAGAATCTAAAGACCCTAAAAAGAAGAGATTAAAGAAGAGGGTTGTCAATGAAACTCCAAGAGAATAAGACACATCAAAGGTACCTGCTAAACAAGAAGTGACAGAGCAGGGTACAAAGAAAAGAAAAAGTGGTCATGTGAAGATGATTGCTAGGAAATGTAACATTTCTCATTTTCGTGTCATTGTACGACTATATTAATGATCACTATTTATTTTAGTCCGATACGCGTTTACTTTCATATTACTTTTAAAGCTACCCGCGTATACTAGAAATAAAACAGCGAAGTAAACGGTCCACCAAATAAATTTAAGGTTTGACATCAACCAAGAAAGAATAATTATTTTGATGGATAATTATGTCCTTTGCGTATTTTTATATATTTGGTCACGTAAAGGTTACGTATCACGATAAAATACATTGGACGACACCGGAAATAACCTAGACTTACGCTGACTCAAACCAACTTAACCCACTTTGAAAACTTAAAGTCGAAATTTAATCAAGTCTTGTACATATATCACATTGATGCCGAATATAGGCATGAAAACCCACAAGAAAATCGTCCTTGGTGATTTTAGTTGCTAGCAAATCTCCCTAATAATCCTAACAAGTACATGTACACCCATGATCTAATTAATGTGTGTCCTAATGGTTCCCTAGTGATCTATTACACAAGGGATATTAACCTATTGCTCCTTTTGCCCTCTTGATGTCGCGGTTAAACCTCACAAACACACAAAGATTTCCTAGCTAAACATGATCTTGTACCTCAACTACTTAATTAATACTTGTACTCAAGTGGTTTAGCTAAAACCATGTGAGATTAACTAAAACCTTTCGAAACCACCTCTAGGACACGATTTCGGTTTGTGTTTATGGACTAGGAAGTCTAACTAAATTCATTCCCTATAAATAGTCATATACACTCACCATTTAACACTCTTGTTAACATTTGCACACCTCAACACTCTCCTCTCTCTTATTCGGGTTACAACCCGCAACCAAACACACTCACACTTCTACTCGAACCAACAAGTACCCACAAGGAGTTACTCGAGCCAAGGGTTGGTCGTCACAATCGTATACACGTTTGGATTAGCATTCTACACGTCACAAACGCCACAAATAAGCTAGGACCCTGAGTACTCAAGTTCGAACTCAGTACTCTACACATTTTAAATTGTCCCCCCCCCCCCCCCCCCCCCCCCCCGCCCCCCGCTTTTGATTTCTAGTCATTAGGTCACGTTATCTATGAAACGCACGCACCTATACATGTATGCTTTATACTCGTATGGTGCAAGAGGCTAATAAGGTGCGAAGAACCACGTGATCTAACGTGACGAGGAACTAAATGTTGCGTCCAAGGTGAAAGCCTTGGTACTCCAACGGAGCCAATGTGTCCTATATACGAAAATACAAGAGATGTACACGTAAACTTTTATTGTAAACAAGTTAGGATGTCTTAGAAATGCATACGCAACCCTAGTGGACACTTGCATGGCAAACCCGACGTGTACCAAGTCGAATGCACGGCATATTGTCACTAGAACTCCTATCGGGTTCCATCGAGCCCAACGCGAGCCCAATACGAGCTTATAAGCCACAATAAGCTAAACAGCTTATTTGTGTGCTTATACGCAGCTTATTGAGCTTAAAATAAAACTAAGAACCTTAATGGACCACTTGACATGCGTCGTTAAACCTAGCAAAACTTAATGGGCCTCCTAGCCCATTTCCGGGTCCACGAAATAAGCTATACGTCACGAATAAGCTCTCACAGCTTATTCGCAAGCTTAAACAGCCTATAAGCCTTTAAAGAACCCTAGGAAAGTCATTGGACCCAAAGGAATTGAGCCCGAACCCCTAGAACCCTTACCGGGTCACTATCGGGCCCAATAGGCCCAATGTTGAGCTTATTAGCTTATCGAATAAGCTACATAAGCAACCGACCTCCTGAGCACTTAATGGGACTTAATAAGCTTAACGGGCCCTAATGGACCCAACGAAACACTTTCAAACCTTACCAGGCCTAAACGGGCCCAAGACCGGCCCAATAGGGGTGCTTATTAGCTTATCGGCTTATTTGGAATAAGCTGAAAAGAAAACAGTTGGTTAGGCTTGATACAAGTTGGAAAAGCACTAGGAAAAGTCTAACAACCCTAAACATTCTATTCGGGTTAAGCTATTGGGCCCGCAAGCCCAATAAGCCCGAAATAAGCTTCAATAAGCTCGCCGAGCTTATTGTAAGCTTAACAGCCCCATAAGAGCTTATTAACTACTTTTGGACTTAATGAAACTAAAATAGATCGTTAGAAACCTAAACGGACCTTAACGGGCCCAATAAGGCCCGTTAAGCCGAAATAAGCTCGAAATAGCTTATTTATAAGCCGAAATGACTTGGTTGGCTTATTTGGACTAAATAAGGCCAAATGCCACTTGTCGGGATTTAATTGGGTTGAAAATGCGACTTTTACAAAGTCGGGGGACTAAAACCGTAAATGCCGAAACTTAAAGGGTTAGTTTGTTATTTTCCAAATTACAACAACTCCAGGGACCATTTTTGAAATAGTCTGAAACTTAAGGATGAAGGCGAAACTATAAAAACCTAAAACTATCTTTTTATAAACTTGAGGGACTAATTGTGTCATTTCCGAAACTAGAAGGTTTAAAATATAAATGTGTATATTTGTAAAACCTTAATGACTAAAAAATGTAACAACCTAAAACCTAAAGGGTAAGTTTAGAGCAAGTGTGAAATAAATAAAACATTTATACGTCGGTCGAACGTTTAGATATTCGGACGTCGAACGATTTAATAACAAATTAATAAATAAAGTATATTTATTAATAATGATTTCACGTTTATCGAGAACCATCGAAATTATAAAAACAATGATCTTGTGCATCACCGCACAAGTGATCACGGTATATATAAACTTAAATGGGATTTAGTTTATAAAATGAGTCGTTAGTTAAATTGAAACTAAGCTTGACCATAACTTACTTAGGTGACGTAACGGTGTGAGTTCCACTGCTTACTTGGATACTTGTTATCATTCAAGGAACTACCGGCTAAGGTGAGTTCATAGCCCCATGCTTTACAATTATCTAAATGATTTACATCCTTGGGGTGATAACATGCTTTGTTTTACAAACTGGACGCAAGTGTACATTTTATGCCATGATTACGTGTTTGCCTAAGTTACCATAACCCCTTTATGTCCATGATCATGAACTGTTAATTGCATAGAAGTGGTTGTGAATTACATTGTGCGGGCGCGAATGTTATTGATAGATCATTAGGGATTGACAATCCCCTTTCGGTGATTAGCTATCACTGGGAAACAACCATACCATGTCGAATTTGGTATGTTGCAGGGTTAGCACATCATTCACGACACCAGTTGGCAATTTATAATGTGCCATTCATATACGTCGAGCCTCGTGTCATGAGCTTATGAAACGATAATTACTTTTTAGATTTATTTGCATCTGTTGCTCAAACATACACTTGAAAATCTTAGCGTCTACAATTGATTTACATAAACCTATGAATTCACCAACTTTATGTTGACGTTTTAAGCATGTTTTTCAGGTCAATAAGGCACGAGGTGCGTTGATACATTGGGAGTCAATAATTGAAAAGTCAACACTTAAGATTTGGGGTCTTATTACACTTTGGGGACAATTGTTTATAAACCGGAATCCTTTATCTATTTTGTTGAACCATTTTGAAGCATGAGCTTATGTAACAAAACAAGTATGAATGTTAATCCAATGTATTTTTTTCAACGACACGTCCTAGTAGTCGTTCTCTGTCTTGTGCTATAGATCCAAATAATGTAACCCATCGGATATTCAACATTCCGCTGCATACTCAGATTTGAGGGTGTTACAGATTGGTATCAGAGCCAAGGTTATAGAGAACTATGTCAAAAGTTTTGTCTGGACTATAACCATTTTCAAAATTGTTTTCACAAATGGGATTTGTGAGGGACATACATGCATTTACTTAGTTTACATCTAGAGCATATATAACATATGAACATGCACTGCTAAAGCAGTTAGTAGGGTACTAAGTGCTACCTGATTAATATACGAGTAAATTAAATGATATTACTTATATAACTAAAAGGACTTTTAAATATTAAGCCTTACATATCATATCGAAAATTTTCCTTATAAGAGAATACTTATAAAAGTATTTATACTATTTTCAGTAACCATGTCTTCAGCTACGTCATGAAATGTTACCTACACTCCGTCTACTCCGACTCTGAACCCGGCAGGGCTTTCTGGGGATCCGAGATAAGATGAAGTACGGAGGGAGAACACATACCACGGGTCCATCGTACTAGTATACGACGTACTCCCGCTACAGCCAGTAGCCCCACCGTCACCAGATTACATACTAGGTCCACAGATACTACCAGTTCCTCAGGACGAGGATGAGCGTGAGCCTATGTTCATACAGGCGCATGACCCTGACTACGTACCGGAGCCTATATACCCCGAGTACATACCCTTAGAGGATGACCATGAGTTTCGGCTGAAGGAACAACCCTACCACCTGTTGATTCACCCCCTGCTGAGTCCCCCGGATATGTTACTGATCGGATCCCAGGAGAATCCGGAAGGAGTACGAGGATGATAAACATAGGATGGCCGGGGTTGACTATCCTAATGGACAGGGGAATGATGGAGATGACGGATATGATGGAGATGATGATGACTACGACTCATCTGGTATGAACGCCATGGACTAGGATGATGACGAGGAGGATGACGAGACGAGGAGGAGGAGGACGGAGCACTTAGCTCCGGCTGACTCTACCGCCGTACCTGCTGATGGAGCCTTGTTCCCACCTGAGGAACAAGCCTGTATAACACCAACCCTCCATTGACATTACTGTTTGGGTTAGGATACTGTCCGAGCCCCAAGCATCCTGTAAACCCTTCCATCAGAGGCATAGTTGAGAGACTTCTGACCTTACAACTCCATCACCATCACCACCTAATATCACTATCACCACCACTGCAGTGGAGCGCCTTGCTAGGTGCATGGCTCCCACCGTGCACATACACTCACCTTTTACCACATCAGCTGGGTGTCTAACCCGAAACTAGGCACTCAGGATAGCATCCACCATGCTCTCATTATGCAGTAACTGCCAGCATACCACCACCTTCATTACACCACAACACCATCTCTATCCATACCATCACCTGTTGGATCGTAGGGATGATATTCCCGAGTCCTGAGCAGCCGTCCCCCGCAAAGAGGTTGCCATATGTCCAAAATATGCTCCAGTATAAAGATCGTAGAAGAGTTCCACTGCTAGACCTACTAGAGGTCAATGGATAGATTATGGGTTTGTCAGCACGGTAGATGCTGAAGAGAGGCGACAAGGGATTAGAGATGTGGGATACGGATTAGGGATAACTTGGTAATCCGGCAAAGCAAATCCAGAGATAGGGCACCTATGACCGTGGAATAGGTCAAACACAAGAGTCGTAGGACATGCTAGCTCCAAGAGCGGGATACACAGACTTGTATCCCTACTAGAGGATGCCAGATGGTAGGTCTCGTAAATCAACAGCGAGTCGAATTAACTCGCAGCGGGACGACTTACTTATGTGGGGATAGGATGACTCTCCAGGAGACCAGATGGATGGTGGAGGAGGAGGCCTATGCTGTCCCCGAAGCTTGGGCTCATTTCGATAGGATTGGGTCAGGCACCCTCATCCGAAGCTTCAGACCCATCGTGATCATGTGTATGTACATTAGACCCATCTCCAGGCACACCAGACACAGCTACAGCTGCAGAGTACTCTCATTCAGACACAGCACCAGGTATATGAGACTCCGTTTTCATATGGCAGCATGCTGAGATAGCAGCGCTTCGAGAGCTTACGAAGGCGCCAGGGACCAGTGAATAGAGACTCACGAGTCATCAGAGATATGAGCGAGAATGAGTGACATGCAGGCTGATTGTTAGCACTGCGAAGAGGCAGCGAAGGATAGCTAACAGTCGGACCCTAAGCTAGGATTCCAGATCACCAGTAGGCTTCTGGGCCCCGACAGTCCACATCAAGTGATTTAGTTATTGTATTTTGCTAGGTCATTTGTACATGCATGTTAAGGTATTTAGGTGTTCACGCCCGCTAGCATAGCCTTAGATCTTTTGTATCGTATCATGTGTACTTCTACAACTATTTCATGTAAAATTTTCAAAGATATGAATGAAATAGATGCGTTATCTTGTACTATATACTTCTCTTGTGTTGATTATCTCATCTATATATTATTAATATTTCTATCATATAACCTCAGATTTGTCTTTTGTGATCTATACAAATCATGGCACCTACAACCAGAGAGGGCGAATACCCCTATCAATAACACGCAACCCAAACAACAAGAAGTCCCGAATCCATCAAGCAATGATCGACCGAAACTCTCTTGCTAAACGCCACCAAATGGAGATTGAAGTCACAGTTCGCACAGGAGACAACCAAGGAACGTGCAAACCACGCGTCCTTGTTATCTACGCGATAACCTGAAGTGCCAACCTTGAACATCAAATGGGGGGGGACTGAAGGAGTGGTCGGATTTAAACTCGTTGGATTGGAAAAGATGGAATCAGTTTTTCAATATCATTGTTGTGCTGTTTAAAACCAAGTAAAGTTTGCCACCTTCACTCTGTTAGGTGCGCTCTGACTTGGTGGAATGGTCATAATAAGACTTAGGTCGCAAAGCATATGCCATGACTTGGGTAATTACTCAATAAAAAGATGACGGACCAAATTGTCCGCAGAGAAATCAAGACGCTAGAGATTGAGCTGTGGAACCTAAAGGTTCCAATGGAAACGCCGATTCCACGCATATACTGAACGTTTCCAATAGTAACCCATATAGTACCAGTTGATGCCAATGAAACCGAGAAAATTGACAAGTACCTCAGTGGACTTCCCTGACAACATAATTGAACGTCAAAGCTGCCAAACCCAAGACATTGGAAGATGATTATGAGTTGGCCAGTGACTTTTTATTGATCGGAAACTCTCACCTAGCTGAAAGGCAATCTGAACAACAAAAGGAGGCTGATGACTCATCTAGAAACAACCCATAAACACCACAACAACTTTTTAAGAGGCAGAATGTCGCCAAAGTCTACAACATGGGGACAGCGAAAGGAAGCGTATGGTGGATCCCTGCCCAAGTGCAACAAGTGCCATCTTCACCACAATGGCCCTTGCACCCAATGTGGCCACAAGGCAACAAATAGGGCACTTTGCTCGCGATTGCAGAAGTAGCTGCACATAAATGTTGCTAACTCTCCAAAGTGGCAATGGGCAACTCCCAGGTAAACGTTGTTTTGAGTGTGGAGCATCAGGACACTTCAAGAGAGATTGTCCAAAACTGAAGAAAGATGGGGGAAATGGGAATGCTCAAGATGGTATGCTGTTGGGAAATGCTGAAAAGAGGGGAAAATGCACCAGGGAACCCTGATGCGAATGTCGTCACGGGTACGTTCCTCTTAAATAACCACTATGCATCTAACTATCAGACACGTGTGCCAGAAAGAAGTTTATATCCACTCAAATATGATCGCTTGATTACCACGCCCCAACTTCATTAGAAAACTGTTATGATGTCGAATTAGCCGATGGGAAATTAGTCAAGATAGACACAATTATACGAGGTTGCACCTTAAAATTCTTAGACCATCCGTTCAACATAGATCTAATGCCCGTAGAACTGGGTAGTTTCGACGTCATTATCGGTATGGACTGGTTAAGAAGATATCACGCCGTGATCATATGCGATGAGAAACTTGTTCAAGTCCCCTACGGGAATGAAACCTTGACTTTCTGCGGAAACGAAAGTAGCAACGGGAGAGAATCCCGGTTGACGGTTATCTCATGTTCAAAAGCTCAAGAGTACATGGCCAAGGGATGCCAGGTCTTTTTAGCACAGATATCCGCCAAGAAGGAGGAGGAAAAGTCGGAAAGGAAACAAATAGAGGACGTACCAATCGTCCGAGATTTTCCAGGAGTATTTCCCGAGGACTTGCCCGGTCTTCCTCCAGCTCGACCGGTGGAATTTCAAATCGACTTAGTTCCAGGAGCTGCACCCGTAGCTCGAGCACCATATCGATTAGCCCCATCCGAAATGAAGGAATTGTCAGAACAATTACAGGAGCTTTCTGACAAAGGTTTCATAAGGCCTAGTTCCTCGCCTTGGGGAGCCCCGGTCTTGTTTGTCAAAAAGAAGGACGGCTCGTTCAGGATGTGCATCGACTACCGCGAGTTGAACAAACTGACGGTAAAGAATCGTTATCCACTCCCGAGGATCGACGATTTGTTTGATCAACTTCAAGGATCCAGTATTTACTCGAAGATAGATCTGAGATCCGGATATCACCAGCTTAGAGTACGAGAACAAGACGTCCCGAAGACGGCATTTCGAACTCGGTATGGCCATTACGAGTTTCAGGTTATGCCATTCGGACTGACAAATAGCCCCAGCGTAAATTCATGGCCCTCATGAACCGAGTATGCAGCCCTAACCTGGATAATTGTGAAATTGCCTTCATCAGATGACATACTTATTATTCAAAGGGACGAAAAGGAGCATTAAGAACACCTTAAAACAATTTGAATTGCTTAATGAGATAAGTTGTACGCAAAGTATTTCAAAATGTGAATTTGATTCCGAAGGTGTAAACAATTTCTCTCGACACGATCATTGATAGTAGAGGCATACATTGACCCGCCAAGATAGGTCTATCAAGGATTGGGCATCTCCCAAGACACCAACGAGATCCGCCAGTTTCTAAGGTCTATGCGGTTACTATTCGAAGATTCATTGAAGGATTTTCGTAAGATTTGCAAGTCAATGACGAAACCTACTCAAAAGAATCAATTCGAATGGGGAAAAAGGAAAGAGGACGCCTTCCAGTGGAATAAAGCAGAAGTTGTGTAGTGCCCCAATTTTGGCTTTACCTGAAGGGAGCGAAGACTTCGTGGTATACTGTGATGCGTCACACAAAGGCTTAGGTGCGGTATTAATGCAGCGAGAGAAGGTGATTGCCTATGCTTCTCGACAGTTAAAAGTTCACGAGAAGAACTACACCACTCACGATTTAGAACTTGGATCGGTAGTGTTTGCTCTAAAGATATGGAGACACTATCTATACGGAACCAGATGCACCGTATTCACCGACCATAAAAGCTACAAGCACATCTCGATCAAATGATCTTAACATGAGGCAACGCCGTTGGCTAAATTGCGAGTGACCTACGATGATATTCGATATCAACAGGAGAAAGTCAAATGTAGTGGCCGTCGCGCTGAGCCCGTAAAGAACGGGTTGAGCCATGCGGGTTCGGGCCTTAGTTATGACATGTTGGTTGGATCTTCCCAAACGAATACTAGAAGCTCAGATCGAAGCCCAGAAACCGGAGAACAATCGAAATGAGACGTAGAGGAAGTCCGAAGGGATATACCCAAGAAAGATTGAACCGGCGTGCCGATGGGACACAATGCATACACACAGGAGTTGGATACCTTGCTATGGAGACTTAAGATCCGTGATTATGCACGAATCCCACAAGTGTCAAATATTCTATCCATCCGCGTTCCGAAAAGATGTACCAAGACATGAAGAAATATTGATGGGTGGCCGAACATGAAGGCTGACATTGCCACGAATGTGTTAGCAAATGCTGACATGTTCAAGGGTCAAGGCGAACACCAAAGTCCATCAGGATTGCTAGTACTAACCATAAATACCTGATAGAAATGGATAACATAACAATGATTTTATCACAAAATTCCTAGGTATTCACAAGGTTTCGACACCATACTGGGTGCTTGTGGATCGAACTTACTAATCCGCTCACTTTTTAACCAATACGTGGAGAATTGATCCTTAGGATAACTGGCGAGATTGTACTTAAACAGAATAGTGGCAAGACACGGGATACCTGCCTCAATTATCTGTGATCGTGATGGAAGATTCACTTCGAATTTCTGGAGATCATTTCAAAAAGCTTTGAGGAATACAGATAATAGCATGACATCTGCGTATCATCCAAAACTGACGCCAGAGCGAGAGGAGCCATTTAACTCTCGCGGACATGCTACGTGCTTGCGTGATCGATTTTTTGTCAAAGTCTGGGTTTTAAGCAATTTGCCATTGGCCGTAGTTCCTCTTAATAACAACAGTTACCACGCTAAGCATAAAGGGCCGCCCCCTATGATGCACTGTAATGGATCGAAAGTGTCGATCACCAATATGCTGTGGCCCGAGTTGAGGGGAAGCCCAACTGACTGTTCCATAATTAATCCTAGAAACAACGGAAAAGAACGTCCTGATTCAAGCAAAGGATGCAGCGCACAGGATCGACAAAAGAGCTACGCCGATCGGAAAGCGAAAGCCGATGGATTTCGAAGGTGGAGACAAAGTTATGCTCACCATCGCAAGGTCTCACCTTGGAAAGGAGTCGTACGTTCGGAAAGCGGGCAAGCTTAACCCTGATGTACGACGTACCTTTCAAAGTATTAGCAAAGGTTGGGAAGGTTGCCTACAGGCTGGAACTTCCTCAAGAGTTGAGCAGAGTTCACCACACTTTTCATGTATCAAACCTGAAGAAATGTTATGCCGATGAACCGTTAGTCATGCCGTTGGAAGGAATTCATGTTGACGATAAGCTCCAGTTTGAGGAAAGCCGTTGAAATCATTGAACGTAGATCAAACGATTGAAGCGGAGCAGATACCACTGGTTAAGGTTCGCAATGGAACCTAGGGCTGTGGCCCAGGAGTACACCTGGGACTTGAAGATTCGTTCAATGCAAAAATACCCATAACACTTCACAAACCTGGCTTCGTCATCCACTACAAGGTCTAAGCTTTGAGGACGAAAGCTCTTTTAACGGTGAGACTGTAACTTTTCTCCTTTTTCGTGATCATTGTATCTACTATATTAAGTGATCACTATTGTATTTTAGTCCGATTCGCGTTTACTTTTAATATTCACTTTTTAAAGCTAAACGCGTAGACTAGAATAATCAGTGAATGTAAACGTCACCAAAAAATTAAGGTTAACATCAACCAAGTAAAAGGAATAATTATGTTTAGATTGATAATTATTACTTTGCGTATTTATTTTATTGGTCACGTAAAAGGGTTACGTATCGCAATAAAAAAAATACATTTGGACATACCCCAGAAATACCTAGACTTATCTAGACTCAAACCAATACCCACTTTTAAAAAATGTCGAAATCTTAATCAAGTCTTGTACATAAATCACATGATAACGAATAGCATGAAACCACAAGAAATCGTCTGGTGATTTTAGGTGCTAGCAAATATCCCTATAATCCCTAACAAAGTACAAGTATACCCATGATCTAATTAATGTGTCCTAATGGTTCCCTAGTGATCTATTACACAAGGGATATTAACCTATTGCTCCTTTTGCCCTCTTGATGTCGCGGTTAAACCTCACAAACACACAAAGATTTCCTAGCTAAACATGATCTTGTACTTCAACTACTTAATTAATACTTGTACTCAAGTGGTTTAGCTAAAACCATGTGAGATTAACTAAAACCTTTCGAAACCACCTCTAGGACACGATTTCGGTTTGTGTTTATGGACTAGGAAGTCTAACTAAATTCATTCCCTATAAATAGTCATATACACTCACCATTTAACACTCTTGTTAACATTTGCACACCTCAACACTCTCCTCTCTCTTATTCGGGTTACAACCCGCAACCAAACACACTCACACTTCTACTCGAACCAACAAGTACCCCACAGGATTTACTCGAGCCAAGGGTTGGTCGTCACAATCGTATACACGTTTGGATTAGCATTCTACACGTCTACATACGCCACAAATAAGCTAGGACCCTTGTAAGTCAAGTTTCGAACTCATACTCTTCACATTTTAAATTGTCTTTTGATTTCTAGTCATTAGGTCACGTTATCTATGAAACGCACGCACCTATACATGTATGCTTTATACTCGTATGGTGCAAGAGGCTAATAAGGTGCGAAGAACCACGTGATCTAACGCGACAAGGAACTAAATGTTGCGTCCAAGGTGAAAGCTTGGTCTCCAACGTGAGCAATGTGTCCTATATACGAAAATACAAGAGATGTACACGTAAACTTTTATTGTAAACAAGTTAGGATGTCTTAGAAATGCATACGCAACCCTAGTGGACACTTGCATGGCAAACCCGACGTGTACCAAGTCGAATGCACGGCATATTGTCACTAGAACTCCTATCGGGTTCCATCGAGCCCAACGCGAGCCCAATACGAGCTTATAAGCCACAATAAGCTAAACAGCTTATTTGTGTGCTTATACGCAGCTTATTGAGCTTAAAATAAACTATGAACCTAAAGGATCACTTGGCATGCGTCGTTAAACCTAGCAAAACTTAATGTCCTCTATCCCAATTCCGGTCCACGAAATAAGCTATACGAACGAAAAGAGCCTCTCCACAGCTTATTCTCAGCTTAAACCATTCTATAAGCCTTTAAAGAACCCTAGGAAAGTCATTGGACCCAAAGGAATTGAGCCCCAACCCCTATAAACCCTTACCGGGTCACTATCAGGCCCAATAGGCCCAATGTTGAGCTTTATTAGCATATCGAAAAGCAAATTAAGCAACCGACCTCCCTGAGCACTCAATGGGACTTAAAAAGCTTAACGGGCCCTAATGGTACTCCAACTAAACCTCTTTCAAACCTTACCCATGCTCTAACGGGCCCAAGACCGGACCCGATTAGGGGTGCTTATTAGCTTATCGGCTTATTTGGAATCAGCTGAAAAGAAAACAGTTGGTTAAGCTTGATACAAGTTGGAAAAGCACTAGGAAAAGTCTAACAACCCTAAACATTCTATTTGGGTTAAGCTATTGGTGCCCCCCCCCCCCGCAGCCGCCCATAAGCCCGAAAAAAGCTTCAATAAGCTCGCCGGAGCTTATTGGTAAGCTTAACATGCCCCATAAGGAGCTTATTAACTACTTTATGGACATAATGAAACCAAAAATAGAACGTTAGAAACCTAAACGGACCTTAACGGGCCCAATAAGGCCCGTTAAGCCGAAATAAGCTCGAAATAGCTTATTTATAAGCCGAAGTGACTTGGTTGGCTTATTTGGACTAAATAAGGCCAAATGCCACTTGTCGGGATTTATTTGGGTTGAAAATAGATGCGACTTTTACAAAGTCGGGGGACTAAAACCGTAAATGCCGAAACTTAAAGGTTAGTTGTTATATCCAAATTACAATTTGGGGGTGGGGGGGGGGGGTAAAAACAAAAACCCTAAAAAAAAAAAAAAAAACAACCAGGGACCATTTTTGGAAAAAAGCCTGATACTTAAGGATGAAGGCGAACTATAAAAACCTAAACTATCCTTTTTAGAAACTTAAGGGACTAATTGTGTCATTTCCGAAACTAGAAGGTTTAAAATATAAATGTGTATATTTGTAAGCCTAAGGACTAAAAATGTAATAACTAGAAACTTAAGGGTAGTTTAGAGCCAAGGTGAAATAAATAAAACATTTATACGTCGGTCGAACGTTTAGATATTCGGACGTCGAACGATTTAATAACAAATTAATAAATAAAGTATATTTATTAATAATGATTTCACGTTTATCGAGAACCATCGAAATTATAAAAACAATGATCTTGTGCATCACCGCACAAGTGATCACGGTATATATAAACTTAAATGGGATTTAGTTTATAAAATGAGTCGTTAGTTAAATGTGTAAACTAAGGCTTGACCATACTTACTTAGGTACTTAACGGTGTGATTCACTGCTTACTTGGATACTTGTTATCATTCAGGGAACTACCGGCTAAGGTGAGTTCATAGCCCCATGCTTTACAATTATTTAAATGATTTACATCCTTGGGGTGATAACATGCTTTGTTTTACAAACTGGACGCAAGTGTACATTTTATGCCATGATTACGTGTTTGCCTAAGTTACCATAACCCCTTTTATGTCCATGATCATGAACTGTTAATTGCATAGATGTGATTGGGAATTACATTGTGCGGGCGCGAATGTTATGGATAGATCTATTAGGGATTGACAATCCCCGTTCGGGTGATTAGCTATCACTGGGAACGAACGCATACCATGTCGAATTTGGGATGTGCAAGGGTTAGGCACATCAATCACGGACACCAGTTGCGCAATTATTAATTCATTCATATACGTCGAGCTGCGGTTCATGAGCAAGGAACGAATACTTTTTATGATGTTTGCACTGTTCTCAATCATTCACTTAAAAATCTGCGGTCCTACAATTTGATTTTACATAAACCTATGAATTCACCAACTTTATGTTGACGTTTTAAGCATGTTTTTCAGGTCAATAAGGCACGAGGTGCGATGATACATTGGGAGTCAATAATTGAAGAGTCAACACTTAAGAATATTGGTCTTATTACACTTGTGAACAATTGTTATAAACCGAATCTTTTATCTATTTTGTTGAATCCATTTGAAGCATGACTTATGTAACAAACAATATTTTGTTAAGTCCAATTGTACTTTTCAAACGAACGCCTATTAGTACCGTGTTCTCCCCTGATCTGTGCTATTGGACCAATAATGTAACGTCCTTCCGGATATCAACATTCCGACTGCATACTCAGATTTGAAGGGTTGTTTACAGATTGTATTCTAGAGCCAAGGTTATAGAGAACCAGTCAAAAGTTTTGTCTGACTATAACCAATTTCAAAATTGTTTTCACAAAGGGATTTGTTGAAGGAAATACATGCATTACGTGTTTACTTTCTAGCGCATAAAATATTCATATGACATGCACCTGCTAAAGCTTTATAGGTGTACTAATGCTTACTTGATTAAATATACGTTTATATAAAGTGATATACGTAGTATTACTATAAGGACTATATTATAAAGCCTACAAATACAAATCGAAAGTTCATATAAGAGATACTTATATAAGTTCTTTTACTTTGCAGTAACCATGTCTTCAGCGGACGTCCAGATGTTACCTACACTTCCTTCTACTCCGTACACTGGCACCCGGCAGGGCTTTCGGGGAGCCGAGTATGAGTAAGTATCGGAGGAAGACATACCACGGTCATCGTACTATGGATACGACGGACTCCCGCTACAGCCAGTAAGCCCCACCGTTCACCATATTACATACTAGGACCACAGATACAAACCATTCCACAGGACGAGGCTGAGCGCGAGCCTAATGTTCATACAGGCGCATACCCGACTACTACCGGAGCGCTATAAACCCCGAAGTTGAAGAGGAAAGTACTGCTGCACTACATTTGGTAAGATTCATTAAGCAATAGCTTAATGAAGAGTAATGCTGTGAATGAAAGTGAGAAGGGTTTGAGTGTTGGCTAACCACCACACAACAAATGGTCTTCAATTCACTATGTCTAACAAACATTAAGAATTAACTAGTCCAGAAGCAAACGGCTTCTGGTAAAGACATCTTAAATCTGTTTATGGTTGACAATTTACCAAAAATTGTATGGTTCTCAACTCACCTTGCTTCACAATTAAGAGTTGGCTAGTACATGATCAAACAGTTCCTGGTAAAGACTAATCAAATCTCTTGATAGCTGATAGTTTGCTAAAAACTATATGGTTATCAGTGCACCATTTTATGGCAATGAAGCATTGACTAGTCCAAAAGCAAACGTATTTTGGTAAAGACAAATCAAATCCGTTAATAGTTGATAGTTTACTTAAAACTATAAGGTTTTCAATTCACCTTGTTGTTTACTATGAAGAATTGGCTATCCCAAAGCAAACAACTACTGGTAAAGGAATATTAAATTCGTTAATGGCTGGTAGTTTGCCAAAAACTACAAAGCCAACTTATTTGGATGTTGCTGTGTTGCTAAGAAGATATGTTGCAGATAAAAGTGGATAGCTGAAGATGTCAAAATTGTCAAAGATCAGATCAAGATTTGATAGAGTGTTTGGATACATCCTCCTGGTCTACAAGATGTTCACACTAAAGAAACATGAAGTTAAACAAGTTCAACAATCATGTTTAAGGGAGGATTGTTGGGAATTATGCATTCTTGACTTAGTACCGTTAGTTATATTAGTCAGTACCGCTAGTTGTAATTTGTACTGACAGTACAAAATGTTAGTACTGATCAGATAGTTAGTACCGTTAGAATAAAATAGTTAGTACTGTTTATAAGATATGCATGAGATATCTTAGGAAAGGATATGCATGATCTTTATACGCGTTTTGTAAAACCCATTAGGGTTTCCTTAGTCTATAAAAGGAACCCTAGGCATAGTTAGTAGATATAGTTCTACACAGATCAATAGAGATCTATTAGCAATCATAGTCGTTGTAATCTGTAACCTAGGCAGATTCAAGTGATAATATAAAGTTCTTTTGTGATTCTTATTATTGTTCTTCTTAGCATTATTGATTGTATTCCGCATAATCAATAGTGTTCATATCAGTATTTCATTATTGTTGCTTTAGAATTATCTAAAGGAACAAACCCTTTACAAGCTAAAGGTTAAGATCTATTCAGAAAACGATCCAATAGACACATAGATAGACATGTATATGAACAAAACATGTTTTCAAATAGACACACAAATAGGAAAAACTAAGAAATAAAGAGGTCATAGGTTGAAACTATCTTAAACAAGGCATAGTATGCGTTCAAAAAATATTGGATAGATCTATGAAATTCTGAAGGACTTAAGAACTAGATAGATCAAAACCAACTATTGGGCAACCTTAATACAAGTCTAAATAATCTAATTTAAGTGTCGGATTAAAAAGTTAAATACCCCAAACGGTAAAAATGCCTACTATAGAATCGGATAGCCGGTTCCATTGGTTCAACAGAACCGGCTTTGCTGCAAACAGAATCGGCTTGCAGCAGCCAAGGTTCCTAAAATCTAAAATCCTCTAGTAGTGAACAAAATGAATTCTAACCCTAATTTTCACTTATATTGTTGATCAATTGGTCATGCTAGATTAATACAAAATCTCATAGGTAAGATTCAACGCTTATACCTTACATATCTTGATTATTCCAAACGCTCCTTAATACAACAAGAAAATGAAAATGAAGAAGTATGAATTGCATAAAAACCAACCACAAGCATAAACGATTCAGTTTACAAACAATCATTCAAGGATTCAGACATAAACAATATGAGAAATAAGAACATTTATACAAGAGCATGTTCCAAGTAGTTCAACCAAACACAAGCATAAGGAAGAATATCATTTAGATTATAAAACCAATTGCACTAACAATGATGCTATGGATATGCGACAAAGGAAACAAATAGGAACAAAATCTCTTATTGCATTTGAGTCTGTTTATTTATGAAAAATAAGTATCACACTTGTTATATTGTTCCATTGCTTGTTTGTTGATTTTGGTTCTAAATTAAAATAATGTGGCTTCAAAAGAAAGGTCCTAGAATTCTACAAGTATATTAAAAATATATAACATAAGAGCAAAAGTAGCAAATAAATTATGTAGCAATGACATATAAGGGACAAGATACAAAGATCATACAAACCATGTTTAAGCATGTATAAACTAGAACATAATAGGTATGGATTTAAGGAATGCCAACAAGGAACAATAACTATCAAGTATAGATATATCCATATCAAAATTGAAGAATACTAGTAATCTTAAGATCAACCAAGAACAATAAGTGAAATGTGGGTTGGATTGTTAGAGAAACTTGGATGG
>BQNB010052339.1:0-30645 GCA_026074375.1 Tanacetum coccineum
ATGTTGTATTGTCTATTTTATGCTTCCGCTGAATGTTTAAACAATTTATTATTTCCAAATTCAAGTGATCCGTTTTCTTAAAACGTCACATATAGAGGTTGTTCTGCTATTTCTTAGAAGCATGATATTCATGAAGTCACGCTCCCTCGGTTGCCATTATACTCTGATATTTTGGGGGTGTGACACATTATTTTTCCACACACTTGACAAACTATTATATTCTCATTCCTAAATGGGTTACTACACTCAAAATGATCTACAAGATGTTTATGTAACACTTGTAGATATAGTGATCTATGCCTATATGCAATGCACAAATAATTTTGCAACTTAACGTAAGAAATCTAGTGTAATTCCTATTAGGCATAATCCGAAAAACTAGTAACATACAAATAGCATACATGACACGTGTTTAAATATATAATTAGCTCAATTACAAATAGTAATGATTACTTGTTAATATTTATTAACCAAGTTAAAACAAAAGTAAATACACATAATCATCTAGCATACACATAAGGATATCCGTCGTTGTTTTGTATATTAGATATAACGATGTATACTTAGCTTGATTTGAATTGAAAATAAAATAGTTCCTCCCCATTTCAAAAATTAATTAAGATTAATATTTTGAAAGGACAAATACATTATTTTTCAAAGATATATCAATTAGAAATGCCCGACTCAAAGAAAAATATAAAATATAAGTTTTACGTTGAGACGGAACTCAAAGTTTTGACCACTATGTATTATTTTGCATTTCTGACTTATTTAAGTTTAGAATGAAGACTTGGAAGTATTTCTAAATAAAATTAGACTCAATTATCTTTAAAATGGCAGGTGGCACGACTTCTACGGACTTACGGTTGATTTTATATGATTTTTTGAAGTTTGCCAAATTCTGCTGAAACAGACAGACGGCCCCCGGAAAGGTAACGGCCCCAAGATATATATTGGGGACGCCCTAACATTTATGGGACCGCCACCAGTGACACAAAAACATGTTTTGTGTACAAAATCATTTGGTGACTTGACTGTAGAACGTAGTGTAAAAAGTTGTTTCCAAACACATAAATTTCATGTTTTCAGACATCAAGTTCTGTCTTCGATTGGACAAACATATGTTAGCACTCCAAGTTCTTTGAGAAAATTTTCTTCAAGCTAGTATAAAAGTATATTTTAATAACAAAACTAGTAACGAATCTCAAACAACAAAACACTTTTCATATTTAATCCCCCTTCATGGGTAATTTAATACATGGATCGTACTCTATTTTAAAAACCATTTGTTAGGAATTATATTTAAGTTGATAAGACAAAACATATGAAAGATGAAGGACTTAAAAGACAAAGGAGGAATTCTTCAAAAGATAGAAGAGTACAGTGATTTCCTGAAGATAATTATTAAAGTTAGGAAGATTTTTTTTATTTCCTAATACTTATCCTTTTTAAACCTAATATCTCTATTATATAAAGAGATATAGCGGCGTGTTATTTATTGCGTGTCAAGATGCAAGACTTAAATGTGTATGTGTGTAGTCCATCACCCCCCCATCCCCACCCCCCCCCCACCCACACCAACCCCCCTTCCCCCCCACCACATCCCCCCCCCCCCCACCCCCCCCCCCCCCACACACCCCCTTGCCCCCTTCCCCCCCCCCCCCCCCCCCCTCCCCCCCCCCCCCCCCCCCCTCCCCCCCCCCCCCCCTTCCCCCTCCCTTTTCCCCCTCCCCCCTCTCCCCTCCCCCCCCCCCCTCCTCCCACCCCCCCCCCCCCCCCCCCCCCCCCCCCCTCCCCCCCCACCCCCCCCTCCCCTCCCCCCCCCCCCCCCCCCCCAAGGCGTGTAATGTAGACGCCATATGTAGTTTAGCCTCAAGGATCTTATGATTCCTGTTACAGTTCATTGATGTAACCGTATTATTCTGATCAAATAATATTGGGGCTTGGAATGTTTGGTAAAACCTTGTTCATAACATTGTTCTTTATTTGTTTAATTCCGTTGTGCATATATGTTATTAATGTTATTAATCCTAGATGTAAAGTTCTAAACAAACTGAGTTACAACTATCTAAGGAGTTATTTAGAACTCCACAATTGGTATCAGAGCCACGGGGCTCTTGATCTAGGATCTACAAGGTTTATGGAGTCGATTCTATGAAGGACGTATTGTTCATGGTGCTTATTTGTCCATACAAGATCAAGATTGTTGTTGATTGGTTTGTGACAACATGAAGGCTTGCTGGAACACATGTTTTTATTCGTTGTTTTGTAGCTACAAGATCTTGACAAGGCTGGCGTATACATGTGAACATTAGCTTTGATCGTTTCTTGGTATGATGATGAAGCTGCAGGAACCCTAATTCGTCAAAGGGTTTTTTAGAACAAACCCTAGTTCTTTATGTCGAGCAGATTATGTGAAACAAGGTACAAGTTTTATTAAATGTTTCTGTTTGTGAATCAGTACATGTTGGTTAGGGTTCGTGTCATAACAAAGGTGTTATAAAACGAAGGGCGATTTTAAATGGAAAAAGATCGTGGCACAATCAAATTGTGTTCATGTGTTTACATTAGGGAAGGTTGTCTTGATACAAGATTCAAGAAGGCACGAAGTGTGACATGGATAAGTAATGTCAAGAATTGGTGGTACGTATACATAATAAACAATTAGAGTTATTGAAAACCCTAATTCGAATAATAATGTTTCTTGATAGTTGTTACAAGCAAAACCAAAGGAGCAACAAGATTGTGTTTGTTTGTTGTGATCAAGGGAGTGTTTCTGCTTGGTCTTTATGATTTTGTGTTAATACTGTCAAGGAAAAGATTAATACTGCCACTTATTTTATTAGTACTGCTTGTAAGTACTTAGTGCTGCCAAAGGAATTGTTAATACTGCTCATCGTATGGACATGGGCTGGATGTTAGGCTAATGTTAACAGAATTTATGACAAATTAGCAACAGATCAGTGACACTTAAAGCATCACTAAAAGCCATGGGAGGAAGGAGTAATATGATTAGTAACAAATTAGTGACAGCTTTGTGACTGAAAAAATGTTACTAAAAGCAGTTTATAGTTTATACTGCCAGCTTTAAGGTTAATACTATTTGGGATTTGAGGTAATACTACTTCTTGGGATCCAACAAATATTAGTACTGCTCGTTGATTTTTAGTACTGCTATTGGAAAACAGTTTCAACTGCTAGAGGTGATCGATATCAGACAACAAAGAAGGATGGTTTGACAGATATTGGATGACGCACACATAAGCGATTAAAATATGATCTTGCTTATATCTTTCTAGGTAACAATGCCTCGAGCTACCGGTCTAGATCATCAAAAGACACGAAACTACATACCCCAAATATCAAATGAGTTTAATCAACCCTTACTAAACACAACGGCTAATCTTGAAAAACGATACTTTCATGAGGGAAGGATAGTAAGTCCAAACTTTGAAAATATGAGTCATATTCGTGCTAAGTTTGAGTCAATCGGGTTTGATTATTTGTTAGACATTAACGAACAAATTATACCTCGCTTTGTTCTTGAGTTTTATTGTCAACTCACTTTTACCTATAATCCTGAGGGTTAACTTATTGTCAACTTCGTCATTCAAAATAAGTCATTCTCCCTCACCCTTGAGGAATTTGGTCAAATTCTGAAAATCCCATTCAAAGGTCAAGCCTCTAACACTGAAATGTGGTGTCTTGACCATTTGTCAGTAAGTGTTCCTAGTAGAGGTCTTTATAAAACCAAACCTCTGTCTCCAAGAGTCATTAAGTCTTTCATTCAAGTTCCTCGACAGGGTCAAAAGACTCGTACCAAAAATAAGAAAACGGTTGTCGTAGGTGAAAACAAAATTTTAACCCAAGAGATTCAAACTCATATGAAACCTTGGGTTGATATTATTCGTGAAAACGCCATTTGTCTAGGAGGACATAGGGATCATGTCTCCTCTTGTCTTTGTCACATGCTTTATTGCATTGAGACATCCACTCCTTATAACCTAGCATTTTTCATTCTCAAAAGAATGGAAAAGACTCGATTCAAACCAAAGGAAATCTTACCTTATGGTATGCTCTTGACTAGGTTATTCAAACATGTCGTGTCCGTCTCTCCTGAGCTAGCTTTTGATCGTTATCTCTCACATGATCGAGCCATGCATCCGCTTGCTCCTCATTACGAGCGAAAGACACGAGCGGATCGTGGCAAGAAAAGACCTCGTGAGCAAAATGCTAGCTCCTCCTCCTCCACTCTAAATCATCCATCGTCATCTCATCCATTGGATGATTCCCCTGATGAAAATGATGACGAATCTTCTCATTCTAATCCTTCCTCTCTTTCTCAAAACATTTCTTTCTCGTCAAATAATGTCTCTAGCGTCCATCAAAACCCTCCTCATGAAAGTCATTACTTAAACACTTATCTCTCTAAGACTATTAATCTTTAAACTCAACAAAGAGTTGCTTACCGGGAAGGGTTAAGGTCAATTGGACAAGCTCTCAAGAACATGATGGGTGGAAAACGCAAATGAACGGATTGACATAACCACTATGTTTAATACATTATATTTCTCTATTATTAGGACTAGGAATGGTAAATTTTAATTTGCATTTGACTTGAAAAGTCTTCTACATTCTATCATCTTTCTATGACTTGCAAATTCTATGATTATGACATAAGTTGAAATGCCACTACTTGCTAAATGATTTTTATGTTAGAATAAAACTATATATTATTGCTTGAACTAGTTGGTTCTTGAATATTGGTAGAAGGCGAAATCACTAGACTTAAGAAAAAGAGAAAACTGGAAATCTTCATGTCTCCAGAAAACGGCCCCCTTATATACCTGGCGGCCCCCCAATATATTTGGGACCGCCAGGTGATATGGGACCGCCACCAAGAGGGAAAGTAAGATTTCGAATTTACCTCTTTTTCTGTATCTTGACCCTCTTACCTACATCCTAAAGCTGTCATTTCCCAGATTGGCCAAACCATATTTGGCACTCTCTTACTCCTAAACCATGCTTTGCCATTTTATCCAATCTTTCTCATTATTTAATCACCCATCCTTCATACTTTATCACCATCTTCATCACCCTCAAATCTTACTTCTTTTTCATCAATGTCTTGCTCAAACCTCCACTCCAACCTCTCTAGAAAACCAAGGATGTCGGTTAGACAAGTATGGAAACGCAAACCATCCACGCCAAAATCATCACCTCCTTCCCAAAATAACTCACCTCCTCTTTCTCTAAGAGTCTACTTACAATCTCCTTCTCCACCACCCTACAATCCCCTAAGAGATCAAATGATCAACCAACTCCACAATATTTCCACCATTCTTAATTCACACACTTATCCATCCAATGCCTACATTCATGCACCATCATCACCCCAAATTCATCCTCCTTCTCATGCTTAAGTTGAATTTCATTCAAGCTTTTGTCATTGTTGCAAGTTTTCTAGACACCAATTCCATTCTTTAAGAAATAAAATCAACTTCATTCACTGTCTTCTAACCCGTCCCATCCCTCCAACCCGTATCCCTCCAAATCATGTTTCACCAACTCCTTCTTTTTCTCTCTTTAATTAATCATTCCTACATGATTAATCTTCCTAAATAATTGCTCTTTCATCTTTTGATTACGGCATCTTCTACCTCTCAGGAATCAACTAGTGTAGCTCTATGCCTTATTATGTCTTTATGATTGTCTACTTTTTATTATAATGATTCATACAAATGTTGTATGAATTTGTCTTAGCTCTTATTAAGATCTAGTCTTTAAATTATATGATGAATGTATTAGTTGGATGTGCTAATATATGAGTTTCTTGTTGGTTGAATGAAACTCTTCTTTTGTTATTTTTACAATGTGTTATCTTGAAAGATATTTGTCTTGCGCTTGTACTTCTAACTTTGTTTTGTAGCAAAAACAATTTTCGTAAGATCGATCCCTTGGTGCCCCGAACAAGGGGGAGCACACATCAAGGGGGAGTCTTGATATCGTCGATTTCTTTCTTCCTTCAACAACTCGACGATCATTCTTTTTGAATTCGACAAAAAGAGGGAGAAATGGAACATAACTCATTCAATAATTTGACACTTTTAATTTTATTTAAAATGAGTTTATATTTTGTCATCATCAAAAAAGGAGAGATTGTTAATACAAATAATGTCCAAAAACGTTATTTATATTTTTCGACCTCTTAACGTTTTGATAATAACAAAATGTAAAAACGTTTACAATAAAAATAAACGTTTACAAATTATTAAATGTAAACTTCCATTTCTAAGATTAGTGATCACTTAAGGCATGGATAAACAAAATAATTAAGCATGATTAGTGATCAAGAAAATATTTTTCTCTTAACCCTCACTTTTAATTCTACAAAAGTATTTTATCAAAAATACATTTACAAAATATTTTCTATTTAAAAGAAATGTTTTATTAAAAACATAAAATTTGAAATTCAAATTCCCCCCGAAAATAAAAGGTTTCATAACAGATACAACCTTTACCACAAAAAGACAAAAAAGGGAGCGAAGTCTAGTGGCGGCCCCTTTATAGGCCTGGCGGCCCCGTTATATATAAGGGACCACCGGGACCGCCACCAGGTAACCGTTGGATTCCATGCCTGTAAATACTGCTTCATTTCCAGCAGAAAAACATTCCTCTTTGCACGAAAATTTCAGCTGTTTTCTTTCCTCTCTGATCTTCTTTCTCTCACTAAAAAACTCTTGATCTCTAACATAATTAGATCTTGTTTCAGTGGATCTAATTCTTTCTTCTCATCTTTTCCCTCTCATTCAAGTGCAAGAGAAGAACACTCGTATTCGTCAAGAAAAGAAGTGTTAATTAGTATTCTTTCCTCCTTTCTTCTAAGTATCAAAACTCTATTGTATTTATCTTATGTATTTGTGTGATTCGGATATTGTGTAGATCCGATAGTGTAGATCTTGTGAGTGTGCATATCTTGTGAAGAGGTAGATTGGTTCTAGCTAAGATTAGGACTTGACATTTAGCTTAGTGTCGGAAAATAACGTAAGCGACGTGTAAACGGTTTTCTCCGCCTAAAAGGGAGTGTAGATTAGTGAACTGAGTCTGAATCGGGGAGTGGAGTAGGGCGAAGAGGTGCTTCGTAGCCGAACCACTATAAAATCTTGGTGTCTTGGTTTAGTTGTTTCTTTCCTTATCTCTTTACATTATTATTGTTGTTATCTTGTTTTAGTTTAGATAGTTATTGATTGTTCATATTGTGGTTTGATTGAACATATAACTCGGATCTATATATTTTTAAAAGCAAAACAAACGTGTAAACTATTCAACTCCCCCTTCCAGTTTCTACAAGATACTTAAATATTTCGGATGAAAAATTTAAGTTGTCAAACCTACTTGAAGGAGCGTTAGATTTGTATCTTTTTTTTTATACCATTACTAGACAAAAGTAAGTGGTCATTTGAAGAAAAGCAATATGATTAAAGGAATGTGTGAGTGAAGACTCTAGGAGATATAAAACCATTTTATGACTCTTTTGACTTTTTAGATATGTGACACGAACGCGAAGAAATACATTCTAGTGTGAGAAAATATATACCTAGATGCATAAGATATATAGATATAAGCATGCAAGTTTATCTAAGCATGCATCAACACAATAATCAATAAGATTAATGTGTAAGACTATATGACATTTAAACATTAATTGTCATACATTAAACTAACATAGTGTAGGTGAACAATTAACAGTAAGTCATGTAAAATGACGCATACAAAACATGTTAATTTAATTGCAAATTCATCATGTAAAACATGTTAGCATTTAAATTTTAAGAGCATGTGTTTTTCGATAAACTAAGGAGATATTTTATCTAAATTGCTGAAAAAGACAAACGCCTTTATAATAGACATGCATTTAATAGCTAACCAAATAGACGTCGAGCATCTAGATAAACATAAAGGCATATAATTGTATTACATGGGGGCAAGTTATGATCATGAAGCTTCAAAGCACATATGTGAGGTGCATTAAGTTCTAGAATGACATAAGGATAGCCTAATTTCTACTAGCTTAGGTACACTCCTAATGAAATACAAAGTCCCTTAATGTTAGACTATCATTAGGCATTATTTAGAAAGCGGCTTATCAATTAGAGAATGGATATGTGACAATCACTGTGGTGCTCAATTCAGGCTTAACACGACCCATCTTTATGGGTTATACATGAAACCAACTTACCTTGGAAGCAATTCAACCGTTAGGTCAAATTGAATTTCTAGTGCAATAGGTTCTCTAGTAGTCATTCTCATGTTAGACAAACTAGAATTCTTATATTTGCCTAATGAATTGTAGTAAAGATAAAATTTGTATTGTCTTTTCATACAAGGCCTAATATGACTCAGCTAACATACTTTAATTTTGGTTCACATAATCCTAGTCAAGATGTGTGAAATTCTAAGGTTGAATGAGAGAGCAAGAAAGTTGTTTTAGCTATAAGAAAGAATGAGTCATCTAGGACCTAGGAGTATGCTTAAAAGTGACATTGTGTAATGATTTATGTTGAGAGTGTTCAAAGAATGCACATTTGCATGTCTTTTATGAGAGAAATCCAATTAAGGTTATTTACCTTAATAGATCTTGTGTTTGTTTCTTTGTAGAAATAAATGATGATTAACTAAAGTTTAGTTACATGTATGTTATAATTTTAAGCAAGAGATTGACAAGAGGAAGATGTTTAAATCTAATGCCATAGGGCAGATCTACCTAAATCGAAGATGAATCTATGACAAAGGGTTCCATTCGATCCCTGCGAGGTGCCATATTTAGCAGGATCATTTTTCCATTATTGGGAGATGGTGTTTGATAATTTCGGTTATTAGAGAAACTTATATACGTTATAAGGGTTCTTGATTTGAGTTTTTGGAAATGACATCCAAGACTTGCTTATCAAGTTGGAGTACTTATGAGCTTCCCGATGGAAAATCATAAATCGTCAATCCTACTTAGAGTGTGTTAAGTTTAGCATGTATAATTTGACCATAGCTAATAACACAACATTTGAACACTTTAGACTCAATGAAACATCTTCATTGAAAGTGTAAATTGCAATTTGATGACTAATCTTGTTGTCTTGCAATTGACTTTGTGATTTCATGTAATAATCGAGGATGGTTAACTGTAGGGACACGGAAATATCTATGGTCATTGATTATATTTTCGTTGATCTAGATAAATCCTAGTCTCGATTTCATGTTCATATTCTAATTTTGTAATTAGATTGAATGATGAGATTGATTATCGTTTGAATAATAATCATCTTCATATTCGAAATTCTCTTACGATCACTTATTGAAAGAAAGCACAATAATGGTTTGTGGAATATGTTCAATTATTCCTAGTCCTAACCTTAGATGGTTAAAGGGTTCTCATTTGGTGAAGAAGAAATATTATGCTTATTTGGTAAAGTAAGAGAAAGTTTTGATGAGAAGAGAATTTAAGTTTTGAGTTGTGCTTTTGAATTGTTTGAGCAAAGTTACATATGTTGTGCATTTGCTCATGTTTGGCTTTTCAGAGATGACGACTTTACCAATTGCATTGCAAGGTAAATTACTTGAATATTTTGGACAAAACATTCAAGTCGTCAATCCTACTTCATTGTGTATTTTATGCATATATTTGCCAAATATTTGGAACACAACTATTGGACAAGTAGACTCAATATGACATCATTTACACAAGTGTGAGTTATGATCCGATGCATATTCTTATCGTCTTAGAAAAGGATGTCGTTATTTTCATATCAATCGAGTGTGATTGAGTATGTAGGTTTAAGATAATATCTCTTGTTATATTTTGATATAATCTCAAAGCTAAACAAATAAGAATCCGATTTCTTGTCCATACTCGAAAACTTGTTAATTAGATTCGATAATAATATCAATCATAGTTTGAATAATGAGTTGATATATATTCGAAATCTTTCTTGACCCTCACGAACACTCTTTTAAAAGAAAACAAATAAAGATTTTCATAGTGTGTTCCATTAATCCTAAGACTAGTTGTAAGGCGAGGTTGATGAATAATGACAAGTTAATTTCTTACTTCAAGATTGACATATATTTTGCTTGTGCAAAAAACTATTTATTGTTATGTATAGTATACATAGTTTTTTTTAAAAGAGTAGGGTTGGATCAATTGGTTAACACCCTTGCCTCTTGAGAGAGAGGTCAAGGGTTCAATCCTCACCCCCTATAAGGCCGGAGGTCCTTTTCTACCTTTGGTATAACCGGAAGCAGCCTCTCTACTTTTGGTAGGGGTAGGGTTGTCTACATCTCAACCTCCCCCATACACTGTGGAAGACGGTATTGGAACCCATAACCCGTGGAAGACGGTATTGGGAGTTACTTACTTACTTACTTACTTTTTATTGTATACATAGTTTTTGACATTTTATGAGTATATAAATGATTTTCCTAACCATTTTAATACAACACACATCTTTTATAAAATACTATATGTTTAAAAAGAAATATAATTATGTGTGTGTGTTAGAACAATGCAAGCACATGCAAAGTTTAAAAAAAATCTTTTACTTAATTACTAATGTATTAATACAATCTTTTATTTTGTTTAGACAACTCATGGTCAAACAAGTCAAGACGATGAAAAGATTAAAACATCTTGTTAGAAGAGAGTTAACGTGTTAGAAACATTTTTGGTGACCGGTTTTAATGTGTGATCTTATGACATTATTTTTTCACACACTTGACAAACTACTGAACTCTCATTCCTAAGTGGGTTACTATACTCAAAATGATCTCCAAGATGTTTATGTAACACTTGTAAATATAGTGATCTATGCCTATATGCAATGCACAAACAATTTTGCAACTTAACGCAAGAAATCAAGCGTAATTCCTATTAGGCATAATCCGGAAAACTAGTAACATACGAATAGCATACATGACACGTGTGTTTAGATATACAATTAGCTCAATTTCAAATAGTAATGATTACTTATTATTATCTATTAACCAAGTTGAAACAAAGGTAAACACACGTAATCATTTAGCATACACATAAGGATATTCGTCGTTGTTTTGTGTATTAGATATAACGATGTATACTTAGCTTGATTTGATTTGAAAATAAAATAGTTTCCCCCATTTCAAAAATAATTAAGATTAGTATTTTAAAAGGACAAATACACTATTTTTCAAAGATACATCTACTAGAAATTCCTGACTTAAAGAAAAATATAAAATACAAGTTTTACGTTAAAACAAAACTCAAAGTTTTGACCACTATATAGTATTTTGCATTTCTGACTTACTTAAGTTAAGAGTTAAGTCTTGGAAGTTCCTTTAAAAAAAGTAGACTCAATTATCTTTAAAATGGCAGGTGGCACGACTTCTACGGACTTACGATTGATTTTATATGATTTTTTGAAGTTTTCCAAATTCTGCTGAAACAAACAGACTACCCCCATAAAGGTGACGGCCCCCAGATATATTTGGGGGTCGCCCTAACATTTACGGGACCGCCACCAGAGACCCCAAAATATTTTTTAAAAATCATTTGGTGACTTAATTGAAAGGCCTAGGACTTCAGAAAGTTGTTTCAGCACATAAAATACGTGTTTTAGACTCCATTTTTACACTTATGACTAGAAAAAAATATTGACAATTTACATAATACTAATCATCGTGAAACAGTGTCGGGCTTCCACTTTGGGCCTGGGCTCGGTTACTGTTCATCGGCAAAAAAAAACGCATGGACTCGGTTACTGTTCATCGGCCCAAAAAAAACTTTATAATCCCCCATTTCTTTGGCCAAAAATAAGAATTTTTTTTACGGGACGTACTCTCATTTTTAACTATTTACGACTTTCTATCGGCCTTGGCAATTTTTTTCCCCTTTATTGAAAAAAAAGGAAAACCCTATATCAGGCATTATACCATATATCATTAAAAATAAACCCGCACAAAATACAATAGTAATGCGGGTTTAAATGTAAAGAATTAGGTTTTTAAAGCGGAAAGGTAAGAAAATGCAAATCCGACACGGTGATTTATAGTGGTTCGTCTCGAAGCTCTCTTTCGCCCTACTCCTTATCGAGTTTATTCAACTCTGAGAGTTACTTCACTAATCAACAGCTCCCTTTCGACGGAGAAACAACCTGTATACCACTGCTACTTATTTTCCCGGACACTAAGCTAGATGTCAAGTTCTTCTTCGGGTACAACCAAACCCGTTATGTTTATGGCCTAACATAACAAACCTTGTATTTTATGGCCTAAACACATAAACCGCGTCGCTTACATTATTTTCTGACACTAAGCTAGATGTCGAGTCATAATCTTATGCTAGAAAACAATCTACCACCTTCACCAATGTATTTTAAGGCCTAAAATACTAACCAACCCCACAATAAACCCATCAAAATATATAATAATTGGATATACACACTACATAAAGAGATTATGAAGACTTGGACTCGATCTATATGTACAATGTTACAAATGGACTAATAGACTTACATAACTTCGGATCTTGAAGTCTGAACGAAGTTCTTCTCTTGCACTTGAGGGGTAGTAGGAAAGAATGGAAGATTGGATCACGTTTTAAACAAGATTAAACAAGTTTATTGATCAAACGATTTAGGAGAGATTAGTGATGTTCTTGAGTGAGAAGAACTAAGATAAAATTGCATGCAGATAGGGGTTTTTAAACTTGTTGTGGTGACCCACTATATATAGGAGCTGAAAAAAAAATTATCTTGTCAGGAAACGGATGGTGGTCCCAGATAGATTAGGGGGAAGAGAGGGGTGCGAAGGATAAATTGGTACCTAGACATTAAAAATCAACGATTAACTTCATCCACAACACCGACCAAGAAAAACACAAAACAACCATAGAATTGACAGCGCATACAAGTACCATGCAAATCAAACAGATTACCAATCATAAAAAAAATAGCAAACTGCAGATAAATCGCACCAGAGAAGAAAGAACAAAAGGGTCAGTAGCGAACATACTGGACCAACAATTAAAAAGTAAAATGATCAACAAAAACAGCTCAGGAAAAGCTGACAATAGAAACCAAATAGAACACACGGCCGATCATGTCTCTCCGCTCTCAATCCTCCTCCACGTCCCTACCACACACCACAGCCACAGCATACACCAACACACACACCACACCAAACCCACCTCCTTACACACATCAGACAACTTCCTTTACATCCCACACACGGATCAACCCCACCCCCCACACCTTACCTCCCCCCCCCACCCGCCCCGCACCCACCGCCCCTCCCCCCCCCCCCCCCTCCCTCCCCCCCCCGCCGCCACCACGCCTCCCCACCCAACTCACCCATCCCCCCCCGCCCACCACTCCCCCCAGCCCCCTCTACCCCTCCCCCGTCCACTGAACATGCAGCCCTGCCCATACTTCCCGCACGCCCCCCTTCCCCTCCCCCAACACACCCCCCGCACAATTTCCTTCACACCGCCCCCCACCCCAGCCTCCCACCCCCCCCCCCCTCCTCCCCAACCCCTTCTCTCCCCTCCGCCCACCCCCCATATTCTCCCTCCCCCCCCCCTTCTATAATCCCCTCCCCCCTCTCCCCACCCCCACTGTTAAGGGGGGCTGCCGGCCTATTTAAGGGACCGCCCTGACAGACACTCCTGTTTTTGTCTTGTAGGCGATCTATACAAGTTTGCTTGTAGGCGATCTATACAAGTTTGCTTGTAGGCGATCTATACAAGTTTCTTGAAGGCGAAGTATACGTGTGTACATAGGGCGATTTATACATGACACATAGGACGATTTATACATCAACAAAAACAAGGGCGGTTTATACCGAGACTCTATAGGGCGATCTATACATTTTACAAAGGCGATGTATACGTTTTTCGTGTAGTTGATTTATACGTTGAAAGAAAAAAAACGAGGACGACTTATACGTAAAGAAACCACAGGAGATTTTATACAACACCAAAACCAATTCACAAGTCTATACAAAAGATAACAAGAAAATCGTTAGTTAGTGTTGTTTCGGGTTTTACGGTTTTGTGTGACGTTTAACGACGGGACTTAAGACTTGTACATTTGCGATCGTAATCCGTTTTCGATCTACGTGGTATACTCATTTTTCACCGACGATAACCGTAACGTTCCGCGAGACAAGATTTACATTCGGTCTATTTTTGTGTAATTTCAAATGAAGAAGAAACATATTTAAAAGGGGGGGACGTGGTTTTATTATTAGAAATTGATAGTCATTTCAAAATTTACAATTCTGGTCCTTGGACTTCAAGCCAAATTCACTGTTCGTCCTTGGTTTGTTAATTAACCCTCATTGTTGAAACAGTTTTTCACCGTTAGTCCTTCACTCTTATTAAACAGCCTGTTAGTCCTCAAAAGTGAATCGTGTTTGCACCGTTTGTCCCTATTTGAGTTTTAATCAACCGTTAATCATTTCAAGCTCAAAGTTTGTGCACGGGTTATCATTTTTAGCTCATAATCGTTACAAAGCTCAAGTTCTTCAACGAAACACTACAACAAATGCTCTTGTGAGTGAAAATAACGATAATCAAGCAGACGATACAGAACATGAATTTACCAATCCTTTCTGTACATCGGTACATGAAGTTGCTGAGTCTTCCTCACGTAATATTGGTAATTCAAATATGCATACCTTCAATCAACCTAAAGATTCTGAATACCGATGGACAAAAGATCACCCATTAACTCAAGTTCGTGGAAATCCATCGAAGCCAGTGCAAACAAGACGACAACTTGCAACCGATCCTGAAATGTGTATGTTCGCATCACCCCTATGTGTTTCAGCTGAACTAAAAAACATTAAAGAAGCAGGACTGTACTGCAATGTCATCCGTAGAGGCTGAGTACGTGGCGTTATCTGCAAGTTGTTCTCATGTAATGTAGATGATGATACAGCTAAAAGATTATGGCTTCAACTACAGCAAAATACCGTTGTACTGCGACTCTCAGTCAGCCATAGTAATCCCATGCAACCCCGTGCAGCACTCATGTACCAAGCACATCCATACTCAATATTATTTCATCAAGGAACAAGTTGAAAATGGTATAATTGAATTGTACTTTGTCAGAACTGAATACCAATTAGCTGATATGTTTACTAAAGCCTTACCCGAAGATAGGTTTCAGTATCTTGTCAGACGAATTGGTATGTGATGTTTGACTCCAGCAGAACTGGAGGTTCTGGCAATATGAATCTGCTTGATATATTCTTCAAACATCGACTTGTAAAATTTTTGAAAAAAGAAAAAATTACAAAAATATAAAATTTCAAAAATAAAATACAAAATCAAAAATCAAAAAATGTTTCATAAAAAAGAATCTTCTCGACATGTCTCTTGGAATCAAATTACATTTACGGATAACTAGAAAGTTGATTAACATCAACTCGGGGTAGATAATGAAGTTTTCGAACAGGAGTTCAAATGCTTCAAAAATATGTCATTTCTATTATTCTCTATGACTTGTAATTGCTCTCAGGATTTTGCAAAATCAGACCAAACCACAAAGGAGTAGTGTAGTTTCGGTGCGTTATCCTTAGCGTTAGCAGGATGTCTTCTACATGATGTTTTTTCAAAATGTTTGACATTAATTTTTCAAAAAATTTTCAAATTGACAATTCATAATCTTTCAAAATTGTGTGTTCAACATTCCAACCCTCATCAAGTTTTACAAGATAATTCTTCTACATTTGGTGTCATTTTTCAAAAATGAGTCAATGTCTGAGGGGGTGTTTTTCGAAAAACAATGTTTTAATGTTGTTGGATACATCATCACATGACAATTCTTATGTATTTAAAACATTATAAAAAGTCTTAATAACAAATCTGTAATAATGATGACTACTCAATAGATTATATGTGTATAAGATGATAAGTGGTTGAGCACATTTTTTCAAGAATTCTTCATGACAATTCTTAATCTTTTAAAATTGTGTGCTCAACAATGCTAACCCTTAATTTTATATTCATTTTACAACTTGGTATCATGTATGTGGAAACCGTAGAGGGGGGTGATTATGTTTCCGTAATAAAACTACGTTTTCATTAAAAACTTTAGACTAGTCACTACAAAAATTACATCACTCTTCTACCGGCGGTCCCATATATATATGGGGGCCGCCTGATTTATGGGACCGCCTCCAAAAGAGGTTTTCGGACTAGATCTTTTGTATAAAATCACTAACCAAGTTTGACGTAATATGAGAAGTGTCGATAACGGATTTACAATAACTAGCACATATTCTACCGATATATCCACACTCACAATGTTTAATACAAAGAGCTACACAACCATGACTAACACAACATACACAACAATTCACGTAATCATAAGTGCAATGCAAGTGTAAAGATAAAGCGATAAATGTAAAGACATAAGTAAAGAAAAAGGTAAAAGAAAATGCAAACCGGACACGGTGATTTATAGTGGTTCGGTCACGAAGCTCCTCTTCACCCTACTCCACTCCCCCGAGTATCCAACTCGAGAGTTACTTCACTAATCAACAAACTCCCTTTCGGCGGAGAAAACCTTATACCGTTGCTTACATTATTTTCCGACACTAAGCTAGATGTCGAGTCCTTCTTCGGGTATGACCAAACCCGTTATGTTTTGTGGCCCAACATAACAAACCTTGTGTTTTATGGCCCAAACACATAAACCGCGTCGCTTACAATATTTTCCGACACTAAGCTAAATGTCGAGTCCTAATCTTAGCTAGAATCAATCTACCACTTCACCAATGTATTTTAAGGCCTAAAATACTAACCAACCCACAATAAACCCATCCGAATATATACACCATTCGGATCTACACACTAATAAAGATTGGAAGACATAAACTCGATCTATATGTAACAAATGTTACAAACGAACTAACTAGACTACATAACTTCGGATCTTGACGATGACCGAAGTTCTTCTCTTGCACTTGAGGGAAGAAGGAAATAGTAGAAGATTGGATCACATTTAAACAAGATTAAACAAGTTAAATGATCAAAGATTTAGTGAGATCTAGAGAGAGAAAGAACTGAGAGAAATTCGTGCAAAAGGGTTGTGAAAATAGTTGGAGGTGACCCACTATTTATAGGAGCTGAAAAACAGCCTGTTAGGAAACGGCGGTCCCAGATATATTAGGGGGCCGCCGGTATTTAAGGGGGCTGCCGGCCTATTTAAAGGACCGCCCCGACAGACTCTCCTGTTTTTGTCTTTTTGTGATGACAAACTTGTTTGGTAAAAGTTTGTCATGTTTTAGGGGGAAAAGAACCAGATTTTGAATTTTGAAACAATCACCACATAAAACATTTCTTTATAATTCAAAAATAATTTTTCTAAATAATTTTTGAGAAATTGTTTTGTTATATTTACAAAAATATAAAGTTTAAGACAAAAACTTATTTCTTTGATCATCCTACAAGTTTAATGTTGTTTGTACATACCTTATGTGATTTACGTCGGGTGCAAACAAATGTCGGTGTTGATGTAGACTTGAGACGTGAGAGATGTGGATGCAAGTATGCATTGATAATTTGTGATTACGAGTAACTTGCGCACATTACGTTACGTACTACAAGTTACATGTTTGTCATCACCAAAACATAAAGAGATCGTATAGATTAAATATCATAATATTTGCACTAACATAATCATATATACGAGAAACAGAATCGTTAATTAATGAAATGACTATTGATCCATAACCATTTTTAACATTGTATCGGAAACAAAGAGATTGTAAATACATAAATCATTTATCCGTGACTTTATGAAACCACACTCGTATATTTATGGAAGCATTGACGTGTTGCTAGATGCTTACCAATGTTATTATATTATTTATATATGTCCAAGTGGGAGTTGTTGGATTATGTACACGTAAATTAATATATGTCTGAAAAATTTATTCGAGCCTACGAGGACGCACGCGTTAATGCCAAAAGTTCAATATAGACCCAATATTTGTCATAGACCCAATGAACCAATTCTAGCCACTTATTTTTTCATCAAAAATAAAAAAACCCACTTTCCACCTCTTTTTTAAAAATTAAATATCTCACACACTGTTAATCGTTACGCAAAACAAAACATACCATCGCGACGAGAATTAAATTATCTTTCTATAGAGGGGCGCACTATGTACTTTCGACGAACTTTTTTTTTATGATTTTATGAAGTCATATACGATTTTATGAAATCATATATGATCGTATACGGAATATATCAGATTTCGCAATTCGTGACTGAAACAAAATTGAAAAAAAGTTCGTCGGAATCACAAAACATATATGATTTTATGAAATCATATATGATTTTATGAAATCATATATGATCCGTTATACGAATCATATATGATTCGTTATACGAATCATATATGATTTTCGCAATTCGTGACTGAAAAAAAAAATCGAAAAAAAGTTCCTCGAAAGTATATCGTGTCACCCGTCTACTGAAAGATAAAAAAATACTCGTCGCGATGGTGTATTTTTTGTCGTGTGACGATTTATCGTTTGTAAGATATTTTATTTTTAAAAAAGAGGTGAAAAGTGGGTTTTTTTTTAATTTTTGATGAAAAAATAGATGTTTGAGATTGATTCATTGGATCTATAACAAATAATGAGTCTATGTTAATCTTAGGGATAATTCCATATATCCCCAACTTAAACCTCATAATGTCACATTTACCCAACCAAAAATCAATATGACATATATACCCAATCTAAATAATAATTTGTCATATTTACGCATTTCATTAAAAAAATAATTAAATTTAATTTATGTTATTAAATTCCCGTATACCCCTGGATTTTCAAGGTTAGTTTTCAAAGTTTTTAGTTGTTATTTGATCTTCAAATGAGATCATGTATACTATACTTGTTTTTCTTTTTAACTTTGTGACTGTTGATTTATTATCCGGGGTCAAAATGTTCTTTCAGGCTCTTCGAAATCAATAACTGTTGTTTCGCATACATCACACAAGATATTAACATGGATTTGTCTCATGTTTGATTATTGGTTTCAGATTTTTTCCTTTATGATTCATTGATATGGATATGTATTAAATTTAGAAATTTTGATGTTTGTTGGTTTTTATCATGTGCTGCAACAATTTGCCTACGAAATTGATTAAGGGACGCAAATTATAGTTGATGGTATCATACAAAATTTGATCAAGGGACGAATTGCTAGTTGATGGTATCATCAGGTATAAGAATTTATTTAGGATCAATTTTTTTATTAAATTATTTGGGTTATAATGGAAATTTAATAACATAAATTAAATTTTAATTAGTTTTATAATGAAATGGGTAAATATGACAAATTATTATTTAGATTGGGTATATATGTCATTTTAATTTTTTGGTTGGGTAAATGTGGTATTATAAGGTTTAAGTTGGGGATATATGGAATTATCCCTTAATCTTAACTCCGCGTTAATACGTAAAACAATTATAGTAAATATATTAAATGTAATATATTTAGTGATAAAGTTTAAAGAAGCATTAAATAGTAATACATATTTAATGAGAGTTAATGACTAATATGTAATTATGAAGAAGAAAAAAAGTATGAAAATTATTTCTTTATTGACTTAGTCAACTAGTTTCCTAATGTCAAAGAAGAGGTGGAATTGATAACTTTCTAGCCAAGTTTAGGAGGCTATAAATAGAGGCTCAGGGTGTTTAGTTTTATATATAACTTGAAAATCTAAATCCCTAAAATCCTCTTCTTCTCTCCTCTCCCTTGTGCGATCGACCAAGAATTCCCAAAGGGATTCTGTTCTTGTGCTCGTTCGACCCAAGGAAACCACAAATTGAGAACGTGGTGGTGCGATTTGCTTTATCACTACTAGTACTAGCATACTTAATTGTTTGCTACGAACGTATTGTGTGTGTTGAAGTAGAGAGATCTTCCTTTAGATCTTGGGTGGTTTTGCGTGGTATAATTTATTATACTCACGCGTATATTAAAGACGGTGTTTACGTTAATTGCTAAAAGGTACACTTTCTTGATGTTTTGTTAATTATGTATTCTATACGTGTTTATATATTTTTCGCTGCGTACTCGTGATATCAATCGGTCAATAGTTGTTAAAAACCCAACACTTTTGGTGTTAATTGATACCCGTCCTTTTAACCTCGAAAGGTGACTAGCCATGCTTTTGTTGAAATTACATTGACTAAAAATGACAAACTACATTGACTAAAAATAAAGTACAGTATATGTTTTAGCGTCTAATAAGTACGTAATAAGCAAGTAAGAACATAATGCAAAAAAAAAAAATACTTAATAACATTGACCTCGAAGAATTAACTATAGTTTCAAACGCACCATTGAACTTTTCTTCTAATATACATAATGGATCTAAACAAAGTTGCTTTTTAGACAATAATTAAATCTTAGATGACTTTGCATATCTTACTACAACGGAGTATCTCCACGTGAACCGTAACATAAACGAACAATGCATTGTAATACAGGTACACCTTTTTTTTAAATGCACACACATGTATTGACGTAATTAGGTTTTGTCGAAAAATCTACACCGCCACCGCTGACCGCTGTAGATAGTATTGGGCCTAAAGTAGCCCATAGGAAAGGCCGATGTATTGACAAGCCCGTTACTAGTATACAATCATATAGAATTCCGTCGCGTTTCGGCGGGAGAGAAATGTTTTTGACTTAGCGTAAGCCGGTTTTTCATTGGTCGTTTATTTTAAAGTTATTAAGTCGTTATGGTGTTTTTTTTGGGGGTTGTGGTTGGGCTGTTATATCTATATATATCTATATATATTATATATATATATATATATATATATATATATATATATATATATATATATATATATATATATATATATAGTGTGATGTTCTTTTCAGAACCAAATGAATGTCGAGAACTGCGAGAACCAATCTAAACCATTAAATAAATTGATCAATGGTTAAAATTAAATACAACTTTATATATCATCTTGTAAATGGAGGAGGGTTAATCTAGTAATTTGGTTCTAATTTTTTCACAAAACCGTCCCACTTTATCAGGGCTAAATTGGTTTTTATATCAAATCATCAAAGTCAAAACCCGATTCCCTCTCTCTCGAATCTCAGATCCAATCAACCAACCCTTATTTTTCCAGATCCAATAGTTTTGTTTGCTGCTTGTTTGTTGAATTTTATATCAATCATACAAATCTCATGAACATACATGCATATCCGATCAATGTGTAAAGCCCATCATTATCGGTTGAGACCGGCTTCTTCTTTGGATCTGACAACTATTCTCGATTTCGTTCACTCGTGCGTTTTTAATGTTTTAGGTAATTTTTTATATCATTGTTAAAGGTTTTATCGATAATTAATAAAACCGTAAATTAATAAAACCGTAAATTAATAAAACAGTAAACTAGAATTTTTAAACATGTTGTTAACTGTGATAAAGATTAGATTTTTATATGTTTTAAGTTGCTATATGTTGGGTTTGGTGTAGTGTAATTTATTGTTTAGTTGAAATTTTAAGTTCTTTCAACGGAATATGGTGGCTTGAAATTTGTGTTCTTAGTAATTGAACCTGTGTTTTGTGGTTTTTGTTAATATGATATTTAACTTGGTTATAGATATACATGTAGATGCCGTGACACAAAAACGAGCAAATATATTTTCATGTTTTTATAGGGTGAAATGTATAGAAAGCATTATTAAGTTCAAAACTTTTTTAGTGGTTAGTGTTCTTTTTTATGTAAGCTTTTTGTTTCAAGTTTGCAATTATCGTGCACATGAAGTATCACATTCTGTGTTATTTGAGTGGGTTGATGGATTTGGCATTTAGGCCTTTCCGTAAGTTCCTTTAGTTTTCACAAGGGTTCCACTCAGCCTCTAAACTGATAGAAATTAGGTTTTATCTTAAGATATACTTAATGAGTATGTTAATGAGCATATATGCTTTTGAATTGTGCATACATGTATAGATTCCTATATATATGTTTTCAGTTTTTGTGTTTACGTCCATTTTTAGGAAAACGGTGAGAATTTGTATGCCTTTATTGATCATGTGTTGGTTTTATGCCTACCATTTTATTATGGCCACTTTAATTTTTTCTTGTTTTAGTTTTGTAAAAGTCTCTTTGAGCGGTGACAAACTTATGATTTGGATTTATGTTTTTTTATCATAACTAGATACAATAGTTTCTATGCACATGTATACGAGGTTACAGTTCTTCGCATTATAGTGTATAATTGATCTTATATGTAGTGGGTTTTCAAGTGAACATGAGTAAATGTTTTCTTTATATTAGTTTACTTTAGTGGTTATTACATTTAGTGATCTTTAATTGTGACTCGTGGGTTACTATACAAATGTTGTTATAATATTAAAGAGTTGCACATGTATTTTTCTATATCAGTTCATATTTTAACGCATTCTAAAAAGAGGTAATCAAGGTTTAAGAAAATAGTCATTATAGTTTTAGTTTCAATTTTGTGGTTCGTAGGTCTTTGTTTTAAACCCATCTCTATGAAGTTTTTCTAAGAATTTTGCGTGTCTAAGTATTTGTTAAATTATCAAAAAGATAATTGTTAGATGTGCTTGAAGTTTTGTGTACTATTGTGTTTCCTGGTACATATATGCTTCAGAAACCTCTATACAAGAATCAAGTTGCTGATAACAATCTTAGTTTAGTGACTGATGAGTTATAAATGCTTGAGTTATAACTCATCAGTCACTAAACTAAGATTGTTATCAGCAACTTGATTCTTGTATAGAGGTTTCTGAAGCATATACGTACCAGGAAACACAATAGTACACAAAACTTCAAACACATCTAACAATTATCTTTTTATAGTGAAATTTTTTATTTCAAAGTAACTGCCGCCGCAACGCACGGGTACCCTGCTAGTTTATAGTGAAAACATAACTTCTTCTCAAAGAAAAAGTCTTTGCTATTAATAGGGGTGTTCAAAAAAACCGTGAAACCGACAAACCGAGCCGAACCACTCAATCCGAAACCGAAAAAAACCCGAAATCGAAGAAACCAAAACCAAAAAATACCAAAACCGAAAAAACCCGCTTATAATGGTTCGGTTTCGGTTTTTACTTTTAGATATCCGCGGTTAACCGAACCGAAACCGTGCATATATACATGGATTATTTGCTAACTACTATTTCAAATAATTGTACAAATATTAACCGATTATTGCAATATTTTTATTGTATAACGACTTTTTCGCTCGTAAAGTAAACATTTGTAAAAATCTATGTGTGAAAATTGATTAATGTGATCGTAATCTAAAAGCGAGAATATTTTTTATCATTTTAATTATAACCTAAGCAAATAAAAAAATGTAATTTTGAACACATATTTATAAAGTTTAGTTTATATAAATTAAATAGTCATATTTAACAACAGAAAAACATTGCTCACTAAAATATTTAATATCACAATTATATAATGAAAAACATTAACATTGGTTAAAGAGCTAAAACACGTGACAACAAATTATTAACATCTATAAATTTATTGTCACGAAAAAGCAATAATAAAAAAAACCATTGTTCGTCGAAATTTTTTATTTCAAGGTAACCGCCGCCGCAACGCGCGGATACCCTGCTAGTTTATAGTGAAAACATAACTTCTTCTCAAAGAAAAAGTCTTTGCTATTAATAAAGAAAAACTCTAAATCACAATTAATTTTGTCAACTTACAATTAATTCTGTCAACTTATTCAACAAGTTTTAAATCTATTCCTAAAATAGATTTACATAACTAATCTATTCCTAAAATAGGTTTACAGATTTAATCTATTCCTAAAATAGATTTACAGAATTTGTGTTTCACGTGTCTTACTTTGAGACACGATATCTCATTCATATTAATTTTATTTTGGACATACTTTAGCTCGTTGTGAAGCTCTCTGAAAGAAAAACACAAAACTACAAGCTAGTATAAATATGAGGAATGCTACATTCACATAATTTTTACAAAAAATAATCCACATAATTGGAAAGCTGGACAGCGAAATTGGACTTGTAAGCTGAAACTAAAAGCTGAAATTAAAAGACACCAAGGTCGAACTTAAAACCCATACGTGGAGCGTCTCCTTTAGTGCGGAAGTTGGCTTTTTTATTTTGTTCGTGAAGGCCAAGTTTCAATATATATGAAGGCGGAAGTTGGCTTTTTTATTTTGTTCGTGAAGGCCAAGTTTCAATATATATGAAGGTATTATTTTGTTTGTGTTTAATTATTTATCAGCTTTTTGCATAAATGGTTCTGTTCTCGTTTTGCTTTGCGAATATGCGTTGCTTTTAGTTTGGCTAGTACTATAATGACAAATATAAATATTCTCAAAGGTTGTATGTTTTTTTTTTGTTTGATCATGGTTTCGCTTTTTAGGCTGACTAATTCACGGGGTTTGAACCCACCGTCACACAGACTCAAACCAATTATTTGCACCTGATACGAATGGAACCTGGACCTCACACCTTTTAGGAGGTGTGACACTAATAAAAAAAAGTTTTTTCGTTCATCTTCTTGTTCGACTCTAATTGTTATTGGATGAGAGTGTATAATAAGGGATATTTTTTTGGGGGCTTTATAAAATTATTGCATCCTGGGTGATAAAAAATCCCGTAAAAAAATTAACAAAAAAAACACGTCAAGTTTTTATTGTTCACAACTTTTTTACATTCATCGGAAAAAAAAAGATATCGACCCGTCCCAAAAAAAAAAAATATTCGGGAAAAAATTAACCCGTCCCAACGCAATTTTTTTTTTCCCGAATCGTACAAAAAAAGGAAATATCCGGGAAAAAATTAGCCAAAAAAAAAACCAAAAAAATAGCCTAAAATCTGGCCGAAAGTAAAAAAAAAAAATACAAAACGGACCCTCACCTTTTAACTATTTACGATTTTCTTACACAAAAATTCTCGTAAAAAAATTTACAAAAGCGTCCCAAAAAAAGAAAATATTCGGGAAAAAATTAGCCCGTCCAAACGCAATTTTTTTTCCCCGAATCATAAAAAAAAGAAAATATTAAAAATTAGCCCCGTCATAACGCATCGCCAAAAAAAAAACCCCCCGAAACGTAAAAAAAAATTTATTCGGGAAAAAATTAGCCCCACCGCAACGCGCGGGTTCCTTTGCTTGTTATTACTATCTAACAATATTCTATCGAGCAAACATTTGACCATATTCATCTACAGGGCCAAGTTTGACTTGGGCTCTACTTTGGCCCGACCCAAGTATTTTTTTTAAGTTTAGTTCAACATTTAGCCCAACTTTTTTTTTGGCTTTACTTTGGCCCGGCCCAAGTAGTTTTTTTTTAAGTTTAGTCCAACATCTAGCCCAATTTTTTTCCCTTTTTTCCGCATGGTTACTTTTCATCGGCCCAAAAAAAAAACTTTATAATCCCTCTCACCTCCACTTTTTTCGCTAAAATTAAGAAGGAAATTTTTTTTTACGAGAGGTGCTTTTATTTTTAACTATTTACAACTTTCTGTCGGCATGGGTAAAAAAAAAAAAATTCTCCTTTATTAAAAAAAAACCATATTAACTACAATGGCGTGATGTTATGAGACCGAAAAAATAAATCCGCACAAAATACAATAAGAAAGAAAATATGCGCCGCTGTAACGCGCGATTATCATTTAATATGAGAAAAAAAACTATTAAAAATGAGACCGAAAAAAAAAAAAAAAAAAAAAAAGTCCCGCAACAACGCGCGAAAAATTAACGCCCGCAGCAACGCGCGGGTAATCTTGCTTGTTATTACTCCAATAAACATTATCAAACCTTATAATAATCGGGGGAGCTCGGGTTAAAGCATTGGTGCTACCCGCCCGACCCGAAACCGATCTAAAACATCAGGCGTGTCTTTTTTTCCTACCGATTCTAATCCTACCTAATAATCATAGTTTTATGGTAGATTATAGGATTTTTTTTTCTAAGTTTAATAATCAGTCACCTAAGAGATCTGTTTGTATTGCATCATAGTTAATTTAATTAGTTTTTAGGAATAAGAAGAAGAATAATGGGTGATGAGAATGATAGATCGATCGAAACTGAATTGGAATACGAAGAAGAAGAAAAAGAAGAAGTTATTGAATTCGAAGATGAAGATGAGTTAGATGAACTGGAAGAATTGGAGGAGATGACGCCACCTAGGTTGTCATGTTGGGTTGGTGCAGATGGTAAACAACATCATGAGATAGTGGTTATTGACAATGATATCAATAATATTCTTAAGAATAAGCTGCACATGATTGAGCCTTGCTCCATTTGTTATCTACCTTTTTCTACCCGTGGAAACCATCGGATTTGGTACCTTCTCTTTATTTACCTTAACATTGTCGATTTTAGATTAAAGATTTGATTTTTATTATTAAAAAAATTTAAAAGGTTTAAGCTTTAAGTGCAGTTGAATACCTATAAGGTTCAAGCTTTCAGATTATGAGCATATTTGAACTTGGAACAGCTCATAAGCCAATAAAGTTGACCTTAGTTAAAGAGCTTTTGCCAAGCCCATTATTCATACACCCCTTAAGACTCTCATACATTGGGGGTGTTAGGGTAAGCTTAGGCTTTAAAACTTTTATATTGGCAATACATAAAGGAAAGATAAGAAAACTAACTTCCTAATAACCCTCAAAGTCAAGGCCATATCTAGCTAAAGAATAGGGATGCAAATTGACTAACAACTAGAAAAGTAACGGCTGGATACTCCAGCGTATTGACCAATTCAAAAACTAGTTTGAATGAGTATTATTTCCAACATTCCCCCTTCATTCAAACTTCAACAAGTTTTTTGCATAGTGCTTCATGTTTCATCTGGGACAAACTTTTAGTCATAATATCAGCAACTTGCTCATCGGTTCTGCAGCTTTCTAACGCCACTTCTCCATCATTCAACAACTCGCGAATATAGTTATGTTTAATCTCTATATGTTTAGTTCGGTTATGAAACACGGGATTTCTGGCTAGTAATACAGCTGACTTGTTGTCACAATAGATTTCAGTAGGTCCAAGTTGTTCCGAACACATATCACTTAAGATTCTTCTCATCCACACAGCTTGACAAGCTGCTGCATTTGCTGCCACATACTCTGCCTCAGTGGATGACAACGCCACTGTAGCTTGCTTCTTAGAGCTCCATGAAACAACCGCCTCGCCAAGAATGAAACAGCTTCCAGACGTGCTTTTTCTATCTTCAACGGAACCAGCCCAATCTGTGTATCCTTTAAGCTTGAAGTCTTTTGTTCGTTGAAACCAAATCCCAAAGTCTTTTGTACCAGCCAAGTAACGAAGCACTCGTTTAGCAGCCCCGAGATGATGCTTGGACGGTTTATGCATAAAACGAGATAGCAGCCCAACTGAAAAACTTATGTCAGGACGTGAGTGAGTCAAGTGTATTAGACGTCCAATCAAGCTTCTGTACAAAGTGCCATCGGCAGCCTCAGTACCATCTTCATGTTGAAGTTTTTCACCAATGTTCATTGGTGTACAAGCTGTTTTACATCCTGCCATATTGAACTTCTCCAAAGTATCTATCACGTACTTCTCCTGTGACAAAAATATACCAGATTTTCCTTGCACAATATTCAATCCCAAAAAGTAATGCAACTCGCCTAAATCAGTCATGTCGAATGTGTTCATCATTGACTGCTTAAACTCGGATATAAGTTGCAAGGATGAACCTGTATATATCATATCGTCAACATACAAACTTACTATCATGAAATCAGTCCGTACCTTGTTTCTTTACGTATAGTGTCGGGTCGTGACTACTTCTTTCAAATCCTTCTTTGTGAAAAAACTCATCGATTTTGCTGTACCAAGCTCGAGGAGCTTGTTTCAACCCGTAAAGTGCTTTTCCCAATTTGAGCACTTTGTTTGGATTTTTTGAATCCTCAAAACCTGGAGGTTAGTAGATGTACACTTCTTCTTTCAACTCTCCATTGAGGAATGCTGATTTGACATCGAATTGATATACGGTCCACTCTTTGTGTGCTGCTAGTGCAATAATTATTCTTACTGTCTCGAAACGAGCAACTGGTGAGAAGGTTTCTTCGTAGTCTATCCCCGCCTGTTGGGTAAAGCCCCTCACCACAAGTCTTGCTTTATACTTTTGAATGCTTCCATCTGCAAAGTATTTTGTTTTGAATATCCATTTTAGACCAATAGGTGTTTTGCCTTCCGGAAGATCAGACACTTCCCAAGTTTGGTTCTTTTCAATGGACTGCAATTCTTCTTCCATCACATTCTTCCATTCTTCATGTGCTAAAGCTTCCTGAACAGAAATAGGGTCACCTGCAAACAGAACCATTGGTGATGTAGTCTCTTTCGTACTCATCTCCCTCACTTGCATCTCCCTCACTTACATCTCCCTCGATTGGGAAACCACGTCTAGGAATTTTGCCCCTCGCACTTTTTCGTAGCTGAATTGGGTTGTTTTGAGAAGGTGTCGAAGATGATTCTTTGGAAGTAGAGGCAGAATTTTATTTTGCTGGTGTTGGGTTGTGAGAGCTATTGGATGGGTTAAAATGATCTTGTTCCAATTCTTGGGCCCTTCAGTTCCATCTTCTTCTAAATACGTATTATGTTCACTATTATCTTTTTCCCACTCCCATGTTGCCAATTCATCAAACACCACATTCCTACTCACAACAATCGTTTCACTTGTAGGATCATAGAGCCTGTATGCTTTTGATTGAATGCAATATCCAACAAATATGAACTTTTTGGATTTATCAGCAAGCCTATGTTTTTGAGTTGTTTGTAAGGCATAACATAGACAACCAAAAACTCGTAAATGACAGAAGGTTTGTTTCCAGACCATGCTTCATAGGGAGTTTGGTTCCACACGGCTTTAGTTGGTGACAAATTGAGAAGATATACTGCTGATGCGACTCCTTCTGCCCAGAAACTATTTGGTAAACCCTTAGACTTCAGCATTGAACGAGCCATCTCAACGACCGTACGATTCTTCCTCTCCGCGACTCCATTTTGCTCTGGAGTGTAAGGAGCCGTTAACTCTCGTTTGATGCCGTGCTCAAAACAAAAATCACTAAATTCCTTAGAAAGAAACTCACCTCCACGATCAGTTTTTAAGACTTTGAGATAATTCCCACTTTGTTTCTCAGCCATAGCCTTAAACTTTTTAAAGAATTCGAATGTTTCGGATTTGGCTTGTAGAAAATAAACCCAACTCATTCTGCTATAATCATCAATGAGTAAAAAGAAGCCAAAGATGCAACTCTCATAGGACCACATAGATCAGCATGTGCTCCAAAACACCAGTGGCTCGCCTTGATTTTCCTACTGGGAAGGACTTCTTGGCTTTTTTTCCAAGAACACAACCTTTACAAATTTGTGTTGATGGTGTGATGATCGTAGACCATTTCTTTTGATTTCAGCAACTGCAACCCTTTAGTATTTAGATGTCTATATCTAAGATGCCATATTTCACTCTTTTTTGACGTTTTGCTCATCATGATAGAGTCCTCAGAAAAGTCAAGCGGGAATATGCGGTTTGATGTCATGTGAGAACTTGCAAGAATCTCGCATGTAGCCTTGTTTCTTATAAAACATTTTGCATTATCAAAAAGAACTGAATAACCAGATTTGAGAAGTTGTCCAACACTCACTAGGTTATGAGTCAAGCCTGAAGCATAATTGACATCCTTTATTTACTTTTTCTTGTCACCTACATTCACCATAGCTGTTCCTCTGCCTTCAACTGACAACCGTTTGTCGTCACCAAGTGTGACATGTGACCTGATTGTTTCATCAAAATCTTTAAACTTCGACTTGTCCCCTGTAATATGATGTGAACATGCATTATCGACGTACCATGTGTCTGCAACATAACTACCATTTGCCTTCATCTGTACCATGAATAAGTAATCTTCTTGCTCTTCATCCCTTTCTGCGTAGTTGGCTTCGTCGCTTTTCGACCAACAAAACTTTTCGGTGTGACCGTTTTTATTGCAGTTCGTACAATGCAAAGTACTATTCCGACCACGACCTCTGCCACGGCCTCGAAAACTTGATCTACCTCTTCCTCTAAGGCGTTGATTTGAAGTTTCAGGTTCACCCCTGATTTGAAATGCCTTTTCTTCTTCCTTGTCAGTATTTCGATTGATTCTTGCTTCATGAGCTTGTAAAGAACCCATTAGCTCATCAAATGAAAAAACTGACAAATCTTTTGACTCTTCAATTGCAGCCACAACATGATCAAATTTAGGATGAAGACTCCTGAGTACTTTGGCCACGATAGTTTCATCAGTAATCTTCTCTCCGTACGATCTCATTTGGCTCACTATAGATGAAACTTTTGCCAAGTATTCTTGCACAGACTCATTCCCCTTCATGCTTGCAGTTTCAAAATTCCTACGAAGGGATTGTAACTTGACGGTAATGACCTTTGTAGATCCCTGGTACTCAGTTTTCAGGATCGTCCATGCTTGATTTGCGGTTGAGGCTGCAGCTATTCTTGAGAAAATCGAGTTATCCACTGCCTGTTGGATGAAAAAAAGAGCCTTTGCATCTCGTTTCGCGTTCTCTTTCTTTTGAGCATCATCACCACTACC
>BQNB010052340.1:6708-40544 GCA_026074375.1 Tanacetum coccineum
TGTACAAGTTTAAAGCAGGTTTTAAAACTTAGTTTGTAGAAATTCAAAATTTAGAGCTTAAAAAGTCTTAGCCAGCACCAGGGCAGTTTTAAGGTTCAAGTAGTTTTGAAATTTAGTGTTTCAAAGCATTCTAATGTTCAAGATTGTTTAAAGTAGGCTTAGTTACATCTAGAGAGTTAGTACATGAGATTTAAGTCTAGAATTTAGGTCTGCATTTGAGTTCTTTGCCAAGTATATCAGCAATAGCAGTATTAACTAGTTAATACTGCTGTTGCTTTCCAATTTTCTAGTCACTTTTTAGCTCTTGTAATTAGGAGTCAGAATTTAGAATTAAGCAATCTTATAGCACTCTATTAGCTCTATAAAATTCATCTTTTAAGTTTCATTTCCAAGCTTTAGATTAGCTTAAATACTCTTGCAAAAGTAGTATAGCAGCAGTTGAAATTACTAGCTTATATCTTTTAGATTTCTCATTCCTAGTTGTAATTTTTTAAAATCCTTTTATCTAGGTTTGTTCAAAGTTTATAGTATAGCTTATTTTCAAAGTTTAAGCTTCTAGAAATTAGAAATAAGCTAGTTAGCTTATTAAATTTAGCTTAATATCAATAATTAGCCTAAACTTTAGCTTTTTAAGAGCTAATTTCTTGTTAATCCTGTTAACTTTCAGCTTATTCCTTTTTATAAATCCTTAGCACCCATCTTAAGCTTCATGTAGCTTCTTTTGGTTTTCATTTTCCTTGAGAAATAAGCTAGATATAAGCAAAGTTTGAAAAAGTTAGAATTTTAAAAGAAAAACTTAAGTTTCTGTGAGACAGTATTAGAAGCTTAATTTTTAGCTTATTTAGTTGTTAAAAGTTCATAGTGCTTTTATTAAAGTTGTAGAGAATAAGCTCAGGCTTAACTTTGTAGTTTTAAGTTCTTGCTGATTTTCACTTTTTAGATAAGCCAATAATAAGCAAATCGTAGGGTCTGTTTTGTACTTTTTCAATAGTATAAGGTTACCCGTTTTCACTATAGTGTAATTTTCTTTTATTTACCCCGCCTACCCTTCTCTTTCATACTTACATTTCTACGCGCGCAGAGTCTATTTAGAAAATAAAATAGTTTAAGATATTTTCAATAATTAAGTTTTAATAAATTAGGTAGGTTTTAATTGGAGCAAAATTAGGTTATCAATTGGTTTAAAAAAATTGGCATTTTATTCCACTAGAATTCAGCACATTTTAAGTAGATAAAAACCATTTTTCTTTATTTTTCCAATTAAATTTGTATTTTCTAGAAATTAAAATAGATTTTAAGTAATTTCTTTTTCTTTAAAAATTCATAGAAAATAGAAAAATAGCTGAAAAATATAATTCTTTTTGTAATAATTTTCTTTTTCATTCTAGTATTTTTGAAAAATAAAAATAGAATTTTAGTGTTAATTTTTAGAAAAAGTTTATTTTTAGTAATTCATTTTTCTTTAGAAATTCATAAAAAATTCAAAAATAGTGAAATATTTATAAACGTTTTAACTTTATAAATACGATTTCACAAACGCAATTAGATGGTGATGTAGCTATATAGAATTGTATATGGTAGATCTATTTGGGATTGACATCCCCGTTCGAGTGAGTCATGCTCACTGTGTCGGTTTGCCGGATAACGAACATATACCATGTCGGACATAGGATGTTGCGGGTTAGAACATCATCACGGGCAATGTTGGCAATTTATATTGCAATTCATACATGTCGAGCTTCAGTGTCATGAGCTTAGGAAAACGTAATTACATTTTATGATGTTTGCATCTGTTGCATTATCATGGGGAAATCTTGCGGTCCTACACTATACATTTTATAAACCTATGAATTCACTCAACAATATGTTGACGTTTTAAGCAATGTTTTTCAGAGGATCAATAAGGCACGAGGTGCAAGGGATACATTGGTGGTTTTGATTTGGATGTCATGCATTAAAGATTTTGTCGCATTACATTTTGTATATATGTTATGGGCTAGAAATCTTTGTATTTTGAACAAGTGAACAAGTGAAGCTTCGGGCTTTTATAACAAACAATTTGTTAAATCCAATGTAACAGTTTTAAACGGCTTTTAATGGTGGTTCTTATATATATCTTGTGTTATTGATCTATGAAGTACCACCCCTAACCCATATTCCGCTGCGACCCAATTTGGGGATGTTACAGTTAGGTTCAGATATGGTTCGTGTGTGAGCATAAAGGGAAAATGCTCGATTATGTTCCAAGGTAAAAATAAAGAACAAAAATTGTTGAAAGATGTCTATTATATTCCCGCTCTTCAAAGTAATGTGATAAGTCTCGGACAAGCGACAATATCCGGTTATGATATTAGTAACAGAGGTGATTTCTTAACCATGCGAGATAGTTGTGGAGATTTACTTATAAAGGTCATGCGTAGTGCAAATCGTCTTTATAAGACGCAACTAAAGGTTGGTAAAGAAGATTCAAACCAAGCGAGTAGGGAACCAGGGATGCTCAATGTTGTGTGGAACGACGCTCATGGGGATGAACTGGAGCAACAACTTAATGAAAATACGAACTTGGAATAGCCTACGGATAAGAGCTCAGCTCGCGTTAGCCTACTGCACAACGTTACTGTTCATGCTACAATAACTGTATAAAACACTGTTCATGCTACAGTAACACGTCAAAACGCCCTAGAAGTTACTGTTCACAACCTGTTTCAAAGTCCAGTTCATGCATCAATCCAAGAACACGAGGATGAAGATTATGGAAGCGATGACACACCTACCTCGTTAGTTCGACTCGAGACCATATGACTATTGACTGCTCTTGCAACCGGAAAAGGATGGAAGATTCATCACTTGCATTTTAAAATGGATTTTATACATGGTGATTTAAAGCAAGAAAGATATGCGATGAAGATCTTAAAAGAAGCTGGAATGGAAGATTGCAATAAAACTTTATGTCAATGGAACTGGGACTCAAGTTATCAAAAGCAGAAGATGAATAAGAGGTTGAAGCTACTCAATATCAAAAGGTGGTAGGTTTCTTACATTACCTCTTTCATACTCGTTCAGATTTGACACTTAGTTGGTGTGGTTAGTCGATCCATGCAAAGTCTAATAGAATCACATGCTCATGTTATCAAGCAAATCCTATGCTATCTTAAAGGTACAACTTTGTTTGGAATTAAATACAAGCGGGGTAATGACATGAGACTGATGGGATATAGCAGTCATAATGTTGATATTGATGATGGATGGGGTACTACTGGACATGTTTTCTATCTAGGTACATCTCCTATTACATGGTTTTCACAAAAGCAAACTACCGTGGCATTATCTTTGTGTGAAGCTGAGTTCATGACAGCCACTGCAGCTACGTGTCAAGCAATTTGGCTTAGGGAGATATTGGCGGAAGTGACAGGAATGGAAAGACAACAAGTGATAATTAGAGTTGATAACAAATCAGCGATTGCATTATCAAAGAACTCGATCTTTCATGGAAGGAGCAAACACATCCACACTCAATATCACTTCATTCGTAAGTGTGTAGAGAATGAGAAGGTAATTGTTGAGCATGTATCTGGAGAGAATCAAAGAGAAGACCCATTAATGAAGGCCTTGGCACGCATAAGGTTCAAGGAGATGAGATTGTTACTTGGTGTGCAAGAGTTACCCTCTTTGACTCAGGATTTCAGGGGGTGATTATTGGTGAATTATCTGAGTTGGTTATGGCTTAGGCATGGACCAATTCAAGCAACAAGAGTTGGAGTAGAAGTTTAACAAGTTTACTTGACGTGCAAGTAATTATCTTCCAGCAACTTAGATAATTATAAGGTTAAGTAAAGCATAATCCTAGTTATAGTCTAACGAGAATATGTTAGTCTATATATACCGTGTAGGGTAGGAAATTACCTTTGTACCGAATTGAAGTTTTGAGATAGTTTCTTCATTAATAAAATATTGCATGTTTGGCAGCAATACTTTATGTCGCGTTCTTTGTTTTCTTTGTGTCGTTTTACTTGCTTCTGCTATACGTACCTCAGATAACCATCAAGCTAAATGCTAATGATATATTAAGTGCCTAATGTATACAAGTTTATTGAGTCTTCATATTACAAATAAGCTATGTGAAGTAAAACCTTTCTTCAAATGAAAAAAAATTAAAAGGTTATTGTAGCTTTTATCATATAAGGTATACAGCAAGTATATACATGGAAAAAAACATATTCTGTTACTTTTAAGTATTAACCATCGAATGACCTACTATTAAGATTTTTGTTTTTTAGAAGAGGTTAAATGTTCAAACTTCGTTAATTGTATATATTTAATTAGTTATGATGCCCAATAAAAGGTCCGAAATAATCTCGAGATTATAAAACTATCGTCTTAGTTAATACTTCTTCCGTCCAAATTAATGGTCCACATTTCATTTTTAAGATGTCCTGGTGTAATTGTCCATTGTTAAATATAGATAGGAAAACTTGATCAAGTTTATTAATGTAATTTCGTACATTGTGTGTAGCTATCTTTTTTGCGTTGTATGTAGCCATCTTTTTTTCCCTAATGTATCATTAAACATTGTAATTTTGTACATTGTGTGCACCCGGTGACCTGCTAGAAGGTTAGCTGGTCGCATGTTACTTTTAAAAAAATGTTTTTGCCACATGTACTTGAATAAACACACACAGAGGACCACAAACAAAATAATACAAGTCTCTCTCATATTTTCCCCCAAATACCCGACCAAACCCTAATTTTTAAAGCTTCCAAATTGATTGTCTCTTACAATCAATTATTAAAATTAATTAGTGCAAACGGTTCGTAATACTTTATTCTACTTGGTCTCTTGCTTATTTTGTTTGTTTATAAGGTTTATACATGCTTATCGATTAGGGTTTTTATGATAAAAATGATTTTTTTACAGGATGGCACCATCTGGTTCAGATGCTTTATTCTTTAATGCTCACCACGATGATGTGTTTCTTTTAAACCTACTTAGGTATGAACACGGCTTAGTTTATGATTGGAAGTTGTATAAGAATAAGAAAATGGACTATAATAGTATGTGTGAGTTTCTTAAGGAAAAGACAGTCCATGTAGGCTTTACTGCTTTGTATTTCTACTTACCATAATGCAACTTAGAAGTAGGATTAGAAATCATAGAAAGAGATTTTGATGTAGCTGCAATGTATGAGTTTGCTGATGCATATGGGAAGTTAAACATGTTCATGATTCACATACATCAAAACTTGGCTAAGTTTTATTTTCAAAACCTTAACAATGAAGAATCTGGGGATGAGGCTACATCTAGGTTGAGGATTCATGAAATTATGGTAAAAGATGCTACCAATATGTTTGTGGATGAGCTTATTTCATGGGCTGAAGAAGAGGCGCAAACGCAAACCCTTAAAAAGAAGGTAGTGGAGCATGTGGTAGATGATGAAGACATCCCTCTTGTGAATCTAGTTGAAAGCCCTATTTTTAAGTGTAATTTGTTGGGAAGAAACAACCCAAGCCCCATTGCTAAGCGTAAGTTGATGGGCAAAGTCAACCCAACTAGTTATGTTGTTAATAAGGGTAGAAGTGTGCTGGATGAAGGTAGTGATAATGGGAAAAGTATAATGGTTGAGGATGCCAATACAGTTAAGAAAGTCGTGGACAAGGGTAAAAGTATAATGGTTAAAGAAGACTGTCCTGTTCATTTGCCTGTCCGTAGGAATAATGGTATTGTAATTCAAGACAATGTTAACCCATCTGTTGTTAAAAGTGATACAGATAGTGAAAGTGATCCTGCACAAGGAATTAACTACACTTTGTATAGCGATAGTGATAGTAAATAATCAGATAAGTTAGTTGACTATTTATCGAATGGTGAAGATGAGCTGATAGAACTTAGGAAGCGAACGAGTGAAGCAAAGAATGCACCTAAGGTTCGTAAGCAACAAACTCAACCTGCATAGGAAGGTACTTCTAGTGGAGTCCGGCAAAAGAAGTAATATGTTGTTGGTGATAATGAAACTATAATTGAGCATGAGGGGTTCATGGATGATTTAATGAGAAAGTTGAGTCAAGATAATGGTATGAATGATCCATTCCATATAGTTGAGTCTAAGGTTGAAAAGTATCACATACATGACGTGGACACTTATTGGAGGATGCAAAAACCAAAGGTAATATGTTATGACTTCCTATATCTTTACTTGCATTATCTTTTAACTGCTATCAATCTAGTTATTCATAGTTTTTTTATTGAAGGTTGGTGAAAAGTTTGTTGATGTTGAGCAACTCAAAAAGTATATGACATATTATGCTTTTGCAAACGGGTTCATTATGCTTTTACTGAAGTTCAAACACCATTGTTATTACAAAATGTGGGTTACGGCCAGAGAAGATTAAGAATCCTGAGTTGGGAAAACAAAGCAAGTTTAAAAGGTACCCAACTGAGGCTGATAGATCAAACTATCGATGGAGGTGTTATGGTAAGAAGATGACTACAGAGGATCCAGTCCAGGTAATATTAATGAATGATAAACATACTTGTGTTAAGAAATTTAAGTATGGAACTTTAGTTAGCTACAAATGGATTGGTAGGCATTTTGGTACTAAGTTAAGGTTAAATCCTGATATTAAGTTGCATGAAATTGCCTATTTAGTTTTGAAAAAGTACAAGTGCATTGTTTCCCCAAATCAGTGTAGAAATGCCAAAAGGTGGGCTCTAAATGAAGGGGAAACAACCATTGAGGATCATTATGGCTATAATAGGTCATATGCTAAGGCTATTCTAGAATCTAATCCATGTTCAACTATTAAGGTTGGTGTTACAGTCAATCTAGATGACAAAACCTATTTTGATAGATTATACGTATGTTTCAAAGGGTCGAAAGACGGATGGAAATTGGGTTGTAGAAATATAATTGCTTTAGATGGTTGTTTTTTTAAGAGGCCAAGTGTGGGTGAAATAATAAGTGCCATTGGTCGTGATGCAAACAATCATAATTTTCCTGTGGCATAGACTGTTGTAAATGTCGAGAACAAAGACAACTAGAGTTGGTTTCTAGATTTACTAGGTAATGACTTAGAGATTCCTACTAGTAATGGTTTGACCCTGATGTTGGATCAACACAAAGTAAGTTTTTTGTTTCCAAGTTTACTAAATATGGTATAACATTACATCAATTACATTGTAGTTTGATAACTATTTGTTTTTATGTTTATTTTAGGGAATGATTGAAGGTGAGGAGGTCTTGCCACACACCGAGCATAGACATTGTGCTAGTCTTATTTTTGAAATGGTTTAGGAAGTCGTTTAGGTTAGACAACTATTTTGGGATGCTTCTAAGGTTACCTATCCTGGAATGTTCTACAATAGTATAGTAGAAGATCAAGCAGAACCGCCTAATGATTATGATTATCTACTAAAAAGGAGCCTAAAACTTGGTCAAGGGCTTGCTTCCATATAGGTACCAACTGTGAAGTCGTTGAAAATAGGTTTAGTGAATGTTTTAAATCAATGATTTTAAGCGTGAGGAGTAATCCACTTATAACCATGCTTGAAGCAATAAGGGTCGTTGTTTTGGATTGTATGATATTATGAGGCGAAGTTGTGTGATAAATGGTTTGCAGATTATTTGTTCCTAACATACAAAAAAAGGTGGAAATAACATCAATTTCAGCATTAGGTTTTCCATTAATCCTATTAAACTTTTTTTAAATTAGATACAAATCTGTAGTTGATTTCAATACAAGAGTAAATAATAATTATGTTTTATTTGTTTTTATCAGGTTTTGGCATGTTATACCTACTGGTGGACATTTGTTTGAAGTTAGGAATAGGTCAGAAGCATTTGGTGTTGATCAACAACAAAGTACATGTACTTGCAGATTATGGCAACTTTAAGGTTTGCCATGTTGTCTTGCTATATAGTTATTTTAAAGTATAAATAGGTTGGTTAGGAAGATTATGTTACACTGTTGTTTTTGGTTACATGGTTTTACACTGAAACTTATCATCACAATTTTAACACCAGTAGGGGGAATAACTTTTGGACTAACTGTACTGTGATTATGTCAAGAGTATTTGGCCTCCTAAACAAAAATCAATGCCCGGAGGCGGAAAAAAATAAGAGAAATAGGGCTGAACCCATGTATAAAAAAATACCCATAACATGTTTCTAAGGCTGGTTTCTATGACATGTTCATATTGTCACCTAAAAGGGACACAATAAAAATAGGATGTTGGGATGGACACCTACTAAATTGTGTAGTATATTATTTAATTTAGTAGAGGTACTAAATTCTTAGGATGGCTACTATATTTCTCCAAGATGTGACTAAGAGCTAAAGTGAAGAACATTACCACTACTATATTATTTAGTAGGCGGTACTATATTTTTTATTAGATAAACGAGAGATCGATAGAATTTGCTATCTTTTGAAGAATTACGACGTAACCGTCCCGCAGGAGTTACGCCGTAATTAATTATTATTAAAGAATTATCTATGCTGACTAAGGGTTACGGCGTAATGGGTTCGATGTAATTACGCGTAACCAATTTTAACACTGTATGATGGAATGTTGCGTCAGAAGGCTTACGGTGTAACGAGTGGTGTTCGTTTACGCCGTAATGAAGTCTCATCAACATGGAACTAATATGCGTGTATTGTTGATTCTAAAGTGGAAATTATTAAAATCACCAGGGGCCTTACTCGCAAAATTGCCAAAGTGTATTTTTAAACTATTATTTATGTTATCAATATTGAGATGGAGAATTAATTCTATACTCTGACGTGGTGTTTTTAACCACAAAAGACAGAAAAGGAGAAGAGGAAGCAGGTTGCTTGCCTGCTTGATTCGGGTATAGGGTGAACGGGATCCAACTAGATAGATTCGGGAGCATTATTTTAGCGTGGATTTTTTTACATGATTCCTCTGATAGGGACCATTGAAAACCCGTAGGTTTTGTTATATTGACTTAATATATATAGGAGATTACATGGATGGAACCCTAGTGGACCCTAAGCCCACAAATCGGGCTTGAGCCTATTTATCCTCTAATACTCCCCCGCAGTTCGAGCGGGGGAATCGCGAAAGCTCGGATCAGAGAGAAAACACAAAATATTAAAGCTAAGTAAAACCTAATTTGCAGCACCGTCTTCATATCGTAGCAACCATCAACAGAGGCGTCACACACATGGACATTAGTAGTTGTTAAAGAAATCCGCCAACATGCGGAGATAAATCTTCAAGCGAACTGATAAACATAGATAAAACAAAGATCATTTTTTTATATGGGATAACCCAAAGTATCCCGAAACATAAAGGATAACCCAAAGTATCCTAACAATCGTGTGGATTTATGACCTAGCACAAATCACCAACACAAATAACAATCGTGTGGATTTGTAACCGAGCATAAATCACCAACACAAATAAAAATAAATAGACGATTGTGTGGATCTGTGACCTAGCACAAATCACCAACACAAATAAAAAAATAAAAAAAAAAAAAAATAAACATACAAACAATAAAAAAACAACTATTACTTTTTTTAGGAATTGATAAGAAAACTGGTAGATCTTAGTGCAGAGTCACACCCACTCCTGTGCAAAATCGTAATCCACATTTGCATTTAATATGGTTGCAACTACCAATACGTTTAACGACATGCCTATACTTTGGACACCTTCGCCACTTTTTCTTCATACAGTTTGATTTCAATTAATTATTTTTAATGATTTATTTAATCTCGGATTAAATTCTGTTGATGCTTATATTTATCATGCTTAATTTTTGTTCTCGCATTTTTATTTGTCTTATTAATTATTCTTTGTTTTTTATTTTGATTCTCTTTGTCTGTCCATTGTTTTGTCTAGATATCAACTTATAGCTTGTATAGCATCTTGGTTTTGCGTAATTGATAGGTAGTTTTGATCTGTTACTTATTTTAGTATAGCAACCGTTGTACTTAGATTAGCAGTTTACAAGGATTAGTTGACGTTCTTTCCCTAGTGAGGAATCAATCAGATTTCCGCAGTTATTGCTCTTAATCTTTAAAAAGCGCAGGAAACTCTTTTAGAGAGGGTTAATAATCTATTTAGGTTATTTGACTTGTCTTTTGGAGGTTGGTACCTTAATAGCTACAACAGGATACTTTTATATTCATGACTTTCGAGGAATTGGGATAAAGGAAGTATAGGTCAGACTTCGACATTGTAAGACGGTCTTTTTTTTTTTTTTATGTTGATTTTAGAACCACTTTTAATATGGAGAATATATACATGCACTCGAGATCAAAGGATAATTAAAACTTTGGCTTTTTAATTAGTTTAAGGGTTCATCTTTCTTAGTAGTTTTCCACTATACCAATTCCTTTATCTGATAAACTAAATCTATTCCTCTCATTTATTCTCTTACAATATAAACTTCTAAACAGCTTTTAAACGTGACAACCATTTAAACTCATATTTTAGACCAACCTTTAACTCTTAGGACGACCTCGGATTTATCAATTCGTTAGTGCGTTGTAGACATAGGTGAAACGAGTTTCATAAATTTAAAACTTGTCAAATAATTTCTTAAAAGAAAATACGCATCAGTAAGTTTAAAAGGTACCCAAGTGAGGCTGATAGATCAAACTGTTAATGGAGGTGTTTTGGTAAGAAGATGACTACAGAGGATTGAGTCCAGGTAATATCAATGAATAATGAACATACTAGTGTTAAGCAATTTAAGTATAGACCTTTAGTTAGCTACAAATGGATTGGTAGGCATTTTGGTACTAAGATAAGGTTAAATCCTGATATTAAGCTGTATGAAATTGCCGATTTAGTTTTGAAAAAGTACAAGTGCATTGTTTCCCCAAATTAGTGTAGAAATGCCAAAAGGTGGGCTCTGAATGAAGGGGAAACAACCATTGAGGATCATTATGCGTGTATTAGGTCATATGCTAAGGTATTCTAGAATATAATCTGGTTAATAAACTGTTTAAGGTTGGTGTTACAGTCTATCCAGATGATCCATACCTTATTTTGATAGATTATACGTATGTTTCAAAGGGTCGAAAGACGGATGGAAATTGGGTTGTAGAAAGATAATTGCTTTAGATAGTTATTTTTTAAGAGGCCAAGTGTGGGTGAAATAATAAGTGCCATTGGTCGTGATGCAAACAATCACAATTTTCCTGTGGCATAGACTGTTGTAAATGTCGAGAACAAAGACAACTAGAGTTGGTTTCTAGATTTACTAGGTAATGACTTAGAGATTCCTACTAGTAATGGTTTGACCCTGATGTTGGATCAACACAAAGTAAGTTTTTTGTTTCCAAGTTTACTAAATATGGTATAACATTACATCAATTACATTGTAGTTTGATAACAATTTGTATTTATGTTGTTTTAGGGACTGATTGAAGGTGAGGAGGTCATGCCACACGCCGAGCATAGACAATGTGCTAGACACATTTACGAATGGTTTAGGAAGCAGTTTAGTTTAGACAACTGTTTTGGGCTGCTTCAAAGGCTACCTATCCTGGAATGTTCAACAAAATTATAGAGAAGATCAAGAGAGCCGACCCTAAAGCTTATGATTATCTACTAAAAAAGGAGCCTAAAACTTGGTCAAGGGCTTACTTCCATATAGGTACCAACTGTGAAGTCGTTGAAAATAGGTTTAGCGAATGTTTTAAATCTGTGATTTTAAGCGTGAGGAGTAAGCCACTTATAACCATGCTTGAAGCAATAAGGGTCATTGTTTTGGAAAGAATGCATACTATGAGGAAGTTGTGTGATAAATGGATTACAGATATTTGTCCAAACATACAAAAAAGGTTGGAAATAACAAAAGATCAGCATAGGTATTCCTCTAATCCATTAAACTTTATAAAATTAGATACAAATTAGTTAGTAGATTTCAATACAAGAGTTAACAAAATACTTATGGTTTTAAACAGGTTTTGGCATGTTATACCTACCGGTGGACATTTGTTTGAAGTTAGGAATAGGTCAGAAGCATTTGGTGTTGATCAACAACAAAGTACATGTACTTGCAGATTATGGCGACTTTAAGGTTTGCCATGTTGTCTTGCTATAACAGTTATTTTCAAGATAAATAGGTTGGTAGAAGATTATGTTCCAGATTGTTTTAGGAAACAAGCTTTTCATGACACATATCATCAATACTTAACACCAGTAGGGGGAATGACCTTTTGGCCTATTGGTAGTGATATGTCAAGAGTATTGCCACCTAAACCAAAAACAATGCCCGGTAGGCCAAAAAATAAGAGAATTAGGGCTGCCCATGAAAACAAAAACCCAAACAAGGTTTCTAAGGCTGGTGTTACTATGACATGTACAAATTGTCACCAAAAAGGACACAATAAAAAGGATGATGGGATGGCTAAATTCATGGGATGGCTACTAAATTGTGAAGAATACTAATTTATTTAGTAGAGGTACTAAATTCATGGGATGGCTACTATATTTCTCTAGGATGTGACTAAGAGCTAAAGTGAAGAATATTACCACTACTATATTATTTAGTAGGGGTACTATATTTTTATAGATGAACGAGATCGAAGAATTGCTAACATAGAAGAATTACGGCGTAACCGTCCCGCAGGAGTTACGCCGTAATTAATTATTATTAAAGAATTATCTATGCTGACTAAGGGTTACGGCGTAATGGGTTCGATGTAATTACGTCGTAACCAATTTTAACACTGTATGATGGAATGTTGCGTCAGAAGGCTTACGGCGTAACGAGATCGGTGTCGTTACGCCGTAATGATGACTCATCACATGGAACAAATATGCGTGTATTTTTGAATTAAAGTGAAATTATTAAAAAACCCCAGGGACCTTACTCGCCAAATAGCCAACGTGTATATTAACTATATATATGATATCAATATTGAGATGGAGAATTCATTCTATACTCTGACGTGGTGTTTTTAACCGCAAAAGAAAGAAAAGGAGAAGAGGAAGCAGGTTGCTTGCCTGCTTGATTCGGGTATAGGGTGAACGGGATCCAACTAGAAGATCGGGAGCATTATTTTAGCATGATTTGTACATGATTCCTCTGTTAGACAATGAAAACCCCGTAGGTTATGATTTATTATTGACCACAATATATATAGGAGATTACATGAATGAAACCCTAACGGGCCCTAAGCCCACAAACTGGGCTTGGGCCTATTTATCCTCTAGTACTCCCCCGTAGTTCGAGCGGCGAAATCGCGAAAGCTCGGACTAGAGAGAAAACACAAAATATTAAAGCTAAGTAAAACCTAATTTGCAGCACCGTCTTCATATCGTAGCAACCAGCAACAGAGGCATCACACACATGGACATCAGTGGTTGTTAAAGAAATCTGCCAACATGCGGAGACAAATCTTCAAGCGAACTGATAAACATAGATAAAACAAAGATCATTTTTTTATATGGGATAACCCAAAGTATCCCGAAACATAAAGGATAACCCAAAGTATCCTAACAATCGTGTGGATTTGTGACCTAGCACAAATCACCAACACAAATAACAATCGTGTGGATTTGTGACTGAGCATAAATCACCAACACAAATAAAAATAAACAGACGATTGTGTGGATCTGTGACCTAGCACAAATCACCAACACAAATAAAAATAAACAAACAAACAATAAAAAAACTATTACTTTTTTTAAGAATTGAAAAGAAAACTGGTAGATCTAGTGACAAGAGTCACACCCACACCTGTAGCAAAAATCGACTCCACATTTGCATTTAATATGGTTGCAACTACCAATACGTTTAACGACATGCCTATACTTTGGACACCTTCGCTACTTTTTCTTCATACAGTTTGATTTCAATTAATTATTTTTAATGATTTATTTGATCTCGGCTTAATTTGTTGATGCTTGATATTTATCATGCTTAATTTTTGTTCTCGCCATTTAATTTGTTCATTATTCTTTGTTTATTTATTTTTGATCTCTTTGTCTGACCATTGTTTTGTTAGATATCCTTATAGCTTGTCATAGATCCTTGCGTTTTGGTAATATTGAAAGGTAGTTTTGATCCTGTTACTTCTTTTAGTAAGCAAACCGTTGAACTTAGGATTAGCAATGTACTAAGGATAAGTTGACGTCTATCCCTAGTGTAGGAATCAATCAGATTACCGCCTTAATTACTCTAAATACTTTAAAAAGCGCGGGAACTCTTTCAGAGAGGGTTAATAATCTATTTAGGTTATAGACAAGTCTTTTGGATGGTTGGTACTTAATAGCTACAACCAGGATACTTTAATATCATGACTTACGAGGAATTGGGATCCAAGGAAGTATAGGACAGACTACGAATGTCAAGACGGGTCTGTTGATTTTAGAACAACTAATTAAATGAGAATTAGACATTGCACTCGAGATCAAGATAATTAAACTTAGGATATTTAATTAGTTAAAAGGGTTCATCTTCTTAGTAGTTTTCCACTATACCAATTCCCTTTACTGATAAAACAAATTCTATTCCTCTCATTTATTCTCTTACAATATAAACTTCTAAACAGCTTTTAAACGTGACAACCATTTAAACTCAGATTTTAGACCAGCCTTTAACTCTTAGGACGACCTCGGATTTATCAATCCTACACTACACACGATCGGGTTCTCTGCCTGTTAGTGCGTTGTAGACATAGGTGAAACGAGTTTTATAAATTTAAAACTTGTCAAATAGTTTCTTAAAAGAAAATACGCATCAGTAAGTTTAAAAGGTACCCAAGTGAGGCTGATAGATCAAACTGTCGATGGAGGTGTTATGGTAAGAAGATGACTACAGAGGATTCAGTCCAGGTAATATCAATGAATAATGAACATACTTGTGTTAAGCAATTTAAGCATGGACCTTTAGTTAGCTACAAATGGATTGGTAGGCATTTTGGTACTAAGATAAGGTTAAATCCTGATATTAAGTTGTATGAAATTGCCGATTTAGTTTTGAAAAATTACAGATGCATTGTTTCCCCAAATCAGTGTAGAAATGCCAAAAGGTGGGCTCTGAATGAAGGGGAAACAACCATTGAGGATCATTATGGGTATATTAGGTCATATGCTAAGCTATTCTAGAATCTAATCCAGGTTCAACTGTTAAGGTTGGTGTTACAGTCAATCCATATGACAAAACCTATTTTGATAGATTATACGTATGTTTCAAAGGGTCAAAAGATGGATGGAAATTGGGTTGTAGAAAGATAATTACTTTAGATGGTTGTTTTCTTAAGAGGTCAAGTGTGGGTGAAATAATAACTGTCATTGGTCGTGATGCAAACAATCACATTTTTCCTGTGGCATAGGCTGTTGTAAATGTCGAGAACAAAGACAACTGGAGTTGGTTTCTAGATTTACTAGGCGATGACTTAGAGATAGATGCCTACTGGTAATGGTTTGACCCTGATGTCAGATCAACACAAAGTAAGTTTTTTGTTTCCATGTTTACTAAATATGGTATAACATTACATCAATTACATTGTAGTTTGATAACAATTTGTATTTATGTTGTTTTAGGGACTGATTGAAGGTGAGGAGGTCATGCCACACGCCGAGCATAGACAACGTGCTAGACATAGAGGGTTTAGGAAGCAGTTTAGTGGTGTAGAGTTTAGACAACTGTTTTGGGCTGCTTCAAAGGCTACCTATCTTGGAATGTTCAACAAATTTATAAAGAAGATCAAGAGAGCCGACCCTAAAGCTTATGATTATCTACTAAAAAGGAGCCTAAAACTTGGTCAATGGCTTACTTCCATATAGGTACCAACTATGAAGTCATTGAAAATAGGTTTAGCGAATGTTTTAACTTTATGATTTTAAGCGTGAGGAGTAAGCCACTTATAACTATGCTTCAAGCAATGAGGGTCATTGTTTTGGAAAGAATGCATATTATGAGGAAGTTGTGTGATAAATGGACTACAGATATTTGTCCAAACATACAGAATAGGTTGGAAATAACAAAAGATCAGCATAGGTATTCCTCTAATCCATTAAACTTTATAAAATTAGATACAAATCAGTTAGTAGTTTTCAATACAAGAGTTAACAAAATTCTTATGTTTTTAAATAGGTTTTGGCATATTATACCTACTGGTGGACATTTGTTTGAAGTTAGGAATGGGTCAGAAGTATTTGGTGTTGATGAATAACATAGAACATGTACTTGCAGATTATGGCGACTTTTAGGTTTGCCATGTTGTCTTGCTATAACAGTTATTTTCAATATAAATAGGTTGGTAGAAGATTATGTTCCAGATTGTTTTAGGAAACAAGCTTTTCATGACACATATCATCAATACTTAACACCAGTAGGGGAAATGACCTTTTGGCCTAACTATAGTGATATGTCAAGAGTATTGCCACCTAAACCAAAAACAATGCCCGGTAGGCTAAAAAAGAAGAGAATTAGGGCTGCCCATGAAAACAAAAACCCAAACAAGGTTTCTAAGGCTGGTGTTACTATGACATGTATAAATTGTCACAAAAAAGGACACAATAAAAAGGGTTGTAAAAATGCAACTGTTGTTTTACCACCCAAACCACCATGTAAGAAAGGAAGGCCAAGAAAGACATCAGTAGTGGGTAGTTCACTTATAGATGAGGACATTGATACACACGTGGTAGAGGAACAAGTTGTACAGGAACAAGTTGTAGAGGAACAAGCAAGTGACTTTGATGTTGAGGGCTCTACAGAGAATGATGTTAGCGGTTCTAGAGAGTCTGATGTTGGAGGTTCTAGACAGTCTAATGTTGGGGGTTTTAGTGATGTTAGGGGTTGTAATCAGTTTGGTTTGAGAAGAGGTAGAAGGGTTAAAACAACTGTTAGAAGAGGGGGCCAGGATACACAAGAGGTTTTGTACAAGCTAGAAGATTTAGTAAATTGAGTAGATTGTTTGAATTGAGAGAAAATGATATGAAATCTGATACTACTGAGGACTCAGAAGTGGCACTAGAAACTAACCAAAATGCAGAAACTAGCTCATTTGCAGCCACTCAGGATACTCTTGACTTCTCAGGTACTGCATTTGCAACAACTTAAAACAGCCAAAACCAACTACATCCAAGTGCAGACCACAATGTTGCAGAACAAAGACAAGGAGCCACATGTTTGCTGAACGTGAGCACAAGCAGTAGACTAAGGAGATTATTAAACTATTATCAGAACATCGGCAAGGAGTGAAAGGATTTTGAGAATAACAATGGCATAGACGTGTTTGGATTGTGTCAACAAGCTAAGATGCCCTTATTTTGGGGTATGATATGTTATGTACTTGCTATGTAAAAGGAACTTCTTTTGTATCTTTCTGTTGTGGTCTAAAACTTTATGTTAGGAAGACTTTAATATCTATGTATTATGCACTTTGAACTTAATTATTGGATGTTTGTAATGTAACAGTCACTATTATGCCTAATTTTCAAGATGTTAAGGCATAAGTAGTAATGAATGATATCCTGTTTCCATTTTTCTTTAGACATATTAGCTGGTTCATGTAAACTGCTAAGAACCATCATTTATATAGTAAACCTGCTAAGAACCAAAGTTAAACATTCAAGATGAGGTGGTTCATAACTAGTACATGTAAACTGCCATTTCATTAAACATTCAAGATGTAAATTCAAGTATCATGCTAAGAACCAAAGTTAAACATTTAAGTAAACTGCAATTTCATTAAACATTCAAGATGTAAATAAACAACAAAGAACCAAAGTTACAACTAACACCAAAATACATAAGATGAGTTGGTTCATAACTAGTAGATACTAATACATAACACCCACTGCTAATACAAAAGCAATGAACACAACAAAGAAACTGATTACAAAGAAAACTTTGTCATAAAATTTCACTTTTGACTTGATAAAAGTCATCTCCTCCATCATTTTGATAATCTGCTCTTTGAAATCATCACCAACTTCCTTTGAACTTGAACTCTTTCTCATTTTCTTTAATTTCTTGTTTTCTTCATGGATGTTGTATAACAAATCTTTGTAATAATCACTTGGTAGCTCTAGGTCTGTCAACTCATAAAATCTATATTTTTTGTCCTTATCCTAACAGATTAATGTTAGAAGTGTGTTGAATAAAGATTACAAGACAAAGCAAATAAATATAAATTAGGACTAATGAACTTACATAAATGGGACATGCCTTGAATCTTCTACCCGGATTTATAGGGGTCCAAGCAATTTGTTCATGAACTCGTAGTGGTATTGGGCAATCACAATGTGTAGTATTGATGTAGAATACGATGTCCCTTTGATTTGATCTTGAATTAGATGATGATGCCATGTTTTACAATTTTTATGAAAAAGGAGGAAAGTGGGTAAATGCAAAAAAAGGTAGGGTTGAAAGAAAGAAGAAGGTAGGGTTAAATGAAAGCGTATGAGTGTATAAAAGGTGTGGCAAATAAGAAAAAAAATAATGACTTGGCATGTAACCGGCTCCACGTAGGTCGAGCCCTTCTAGCAGGTTACCGGGTACACACAATGTACGAAATTACAATGTTTAGTGATACATTAGGGAAAAAAAGATGGCTACATAGAACCGCAAAAAGTGTCAACTTAAATGACTTTTTAAGTCATTAGCCTTATTACTTTTAATTGAAATTAATATTATAAACTTTAATAATGATATTAATTATGTAAAAAAGAAAAAGGGATAGGATATAAAGACCCCTTAAAAAGTCATTTGTACCCCCTATGTTTTCCGATTTTTTAATTTTTTTTAATTTTCTGATTTAGTTTATATTAGAAAACTGTGAAACTGAAAGTGCGGAACAAAAATTATAAAGTTTAACAAGCACTAAACATTAAACTGACAAAAAATACGGAACAAAAACTGATAAAAAAACTGTGTTGCACTGTAAACAGATGGTCAAAGGGGACACAAAGTACAAAACATTTGTACTTTTCGTGGGCCAAAGAGGGGTCTTTATAGTAGCACCTAAAGAAAAATAGTGCCCTGTAATAATTATGATTTTTTTTAACTGTATGTTATTTTATTGAGTAACAATTATGAGAGTTGATTGGCACACTCTTATTTTTGATCCATACACTCAAATGTACAAACTGATAAAGCATTATTCAATAAAGGTACAACTAGTTAAAGCACAGAATAGAGTGTATGGATCAAAAATAAGAGTGTGCAAATCATTAGCCAACAATTATACTTGTATAACAATTAGCATTCCTTGAGAAGCGATACTTTTTCACCACTCCCGACAAACACATATACGGAAATAGTCTCTGTGCTATCGGTCTGTTGCAAAGTTAGTCCGTAATGACTAACTTTGCAACGGAACGCTAACCCAAGGACTACTTCTGTAAAAAAAATCAAAAACAATTTACGGAACTAGTCCTTGGGGTTATTGGTCTGTTGGAAAGTTAGTACATAATGACTAACTTTGCAACGGAACGATAACCCAAGGACTATTTCCGTAAAAATATTCACCGACCCCGAGATAAATACTAAAGTAGTCTTTGGGTTATCGTTTTGTTGCAAAGTTAGTCTTTAATAATGTCACTATACGAAAATAGTTTTTGACTATCGTTTGGTTGCAAAATAAGTCCTTAACGTAAAACTTCATGCTTCGCAGTTAAGCGCGAATGACAAACCTCGTTGTTTTAAAACCTAAGGTTTATGTTTTATATGATCACTTGCAAGGGAGAAAGTGGTCAAACTTGAAGCTCAAAGATATTGTTCAATACTCTGATATTAAATTCAAAACTTGGTCATATAAAATGATTCGAAAAAGAGACCAAATAAATAAGTGGGTTTATATTTCTCAATCTAATCATGCACTAGCTAGCTCAATTTACTCTTTTTAAAGTCTCCCTTCTTTTGAAAAACCACAATTTTCATAACTTTCCATTCCCACCATGCCACCACCATCACCGCCACCGCAGCCGTCACGTTCGTTTATTTTTTTACTATCTTTTTTACTATTATTAACCACCAAATGTTACTCATTAAACCAAGAAGGTCTAGACTTGCTCAAACTCCAAACCACCCTCACCGATCCTGCCGGAGTATTTTCTGGCTGGAACTCCGGCGACGACAATCCATGCAAATGGACCGGAATCACCTGCCACGTCATCACCGCCACCGTCACCGCCATCAACCTCCCCTCAGCCTCACTCTCCGGCCCATTCCCCACAGTTATCTGCCGTCTTCCCTCCCTCACCACCGTGAACTTCCATGATAACAGCTTCTCTGGCGAAATTCCGGCTAACATTTCCACCTGCCGGAATCTTACCCACCTAGACTTATCAGCAAATTACTTCGAGGGTATTCTTCCAAACACACTTCCGGACATGCAGAAGCTAGTTTACGTTGATTTTCAAGAAAATTCATTATCCGGCGAAGTTCCGGCGAGTTTTGGATATTTCCGGCGACTTGAAACCCTTAACTTGACTAACAATTTGTTAAATGGGTCATTTCCAATTATGCTTACTAATGTAAGTACATTAAAAGAATTGAATCTTGCTTATAATTTATTCATTCCTGGCCCTATTCCACCACATTTTGGTAACCTTACCAATATCGAAAACTTATGGTTAAGCTCTTGCGGCTTTTTCGGAACAATCCCGGAGACTTTTTCAAGTTTGCGAAACCTTGTTAATCTCGAGTTATCGTATAATTCATTAAGTGGTGAGTTTCCTTTAGTTGTGTTTCAGCTTAAAAATTTATACCAGCTTGAGCTATATAACAACTCGTTTTCGGGTGAATTGCCTAAGAAAGATTGGAGTAATTTAACGAGTTTAAGACGTATAGATTTATCGATTAATGGTTTTACTGGAAGTATACCTGTTGAGCTATGCAAGTTACCATTGTCTTCACTTGGTTTATCTGATAATAATTTGCATGGTTTGATTCCTGATAGTTTAGCACGTTCACCAAACTTGTATGATTTAAGATTGTTTCATAACTCGTTTATTGGTACACTTCCAAGTGATCTTGGAAAATTTTCACCATTGACAGCACTTGATGTTTCTTATAATAAGTTGTTTGGTGAACTTCCTAGTGGTTTATGTGAAAAGGGTGAGTTGTTTGACCTTGTTTTGATTGGAAATGCATTTTCGGGTAAGGTTCCAACAAGTCTTGGAGATTGCAAGAGTTTAGGGCGAGTTCGTTTTAGTAATAATCGATTTTCGGGTGAGGTTCCTGTGGGGATATGGGGTTTGCCTCATGTTTATCTGCTAGATCTTGCTCACAATTTGTTTTCAGGAAATTTGTCGAATATGGTCTCGGGTGGGTTAAATATTTCGTCGATTTTGATATCTAGAAACATGTTTTCGGGTAGCATACCAGAGGAAATACGACTATTGAGCAACTTGGTTGAGTTTAATGCTAGTTATAATAAGTTAAGTGGTGATCTTCCTGATTCATTGTTTAAGCTGAAACATTTGGGGACACTTGATCTTAGTGGTAATGATCTTACGGGGGACATTAGTGTTGGGATCGAGTCGCTAAAAGAGCTTAATGAGCTTAATTTAGCGAATAATAAGTTAACGGGTGAGATCCCAAATGAGATTGGTAATCTACCCGTGCTTAATTATCTTGATCTTTCGGGTAATTTGTTTTACGGGAATATCCCAACAGGATTACAAAATTTGATGCTGAATATGTTGAATTTGTCGAATAATCGTCTTTCAGGAGAGATCCCTTCTGTGTTTCATAAAGATGTTTACCGCTATAGCTTTTTGAGTAATCCTGATTTATGTGGCGGTTTTGGTCCTCATTGTGTTGAAAACAGTCGAGGGATCAAAAGAAATCATAATATATGGTTGCTTAGGTTCATATTTGTTTTCGCTGGAGTAGTGCTCGTTATTGGTGTTATTTGGTTTGTTTTCAAGTATCGTAACATCAAGAGGACGAAAAGAGTAGTATCCATATCGAAATGGAGATCTTTTCATAAGTTGGGTTTTAGTGAATTTGAAATCATTCGTCTTTTGAATGAAGATAATGTAATTGGAAGGGGTGCCTCCGGGAAAGTTTACAAAGCGATTCTTAGCAACGGTGAAGTTGTGGCGGTCAAAAAGCTATGGGAACGATCAGGCAAAAATGACGGTGTCACAAATTTGAATTCACCCAAAGACGAATTTGAAAGTGAAGTTGAGACGTTAGGAAAGATTAGGCATAAGAACATAGTTAGATTATGGTGTTGTTGTAAGAGTGGAAACTCCAAGTTTTTGGTATATGAATATATGCCGAATGGAAGTTTAGGTGATATGTTGCATAGTAGCAAAGGTCGATTATTAGAATGGTCGATGAGACTTAAGATCGTTCTTGATGCAGCAGAGGGGTTGTCGTATTTGCATCATGATTGTGTTCCTCCAATTGTTCATAGAGATGTGAAATCCAATAACATATTGCTAGATGAGGAGCATGGAGCTAGAATTGCTGATTTTGGTGTTGCGAAATTCATTAAGATGGAAAATAAAGGGTCAGAATCAATGTCCGTTATTGCTGGTTCGCGTGGTTATATCGCTCCAGGTATGCAATTTTACACAGGTTTAGCTTATCACTTGCTGCCTTAGGACAATTTGATTAAAGTTCAATTTGTTTTTTCACCTTTCCAAATCTAACTTTGTTTAATTTATTTGTAACATGTCTCAGAATATGCATACACGCTTCGTGTAACCGAGAAGAGTGATATATACAGCTTTGGAGTCGTGATTTTGGAGCTAGTGACAGGAAGAAAACCAGTAGACCAAGCTTTCGGCGAGAGAGACTTAGCCACATGGGTCCAATCCACAGTGAACCAAAAGGGCCACGACCATGTACTAGATCCTGAACTCGAATATGAATCCAAGGAGCAAATATGTAGGGTTCTTGAAATCGGTTTGTTATGTATTAGTCCACTGCCAATGAACCGGCCTTCAATGCGCACTGTGGTCAACTTGCTTCAAGAAGTTGCTTCCGATGGCAGACCGAAACCTATCATTATCAAAGATGGGAAATCGTCACCTCGTTTTGAAGAGTATAGCTCTGACCAAGCAAGTTTGGTTTGATCGAACATACCTCGTTACACGTGAAATGCGAGAGATTGCTGTACCTCGTCCACGAAATGTTTTTGTACATCAGGTGTTTAAGGTCGCACATTGTGCATTGAAAAATGAGTGATTTAGAAGTTGTGAGGGTAATTAGGTAGGCTACATGTTTTTCTAGTATCATTAAGGTCTAAGGAGGGTTATTAGCGTGTAGTTACTTGTATAAAATTTAAGTAATTGTATTAGTCACAAAAGTGTATATGCAAAAAAGGGGTGGTTTTATATCCTCTTTATAACATTAACTTGCATCAATATTGTTCCCAATTTTCGTTATGCAACTTGCCATATTTCTAATTTATGTGTTAGTTTTAGAGTCCTAGATATCAATCTGTTGTTGAATTTTTGGCTCTAATTTTGACTAATTATGTCCCTTTTGGGGGAGTTGTTAACGTTTGTGAGGGAGTGTTTGTCACTTTGTCAACATTTTTGCCGTCCACAATAAGTTAGAAAAAAGTTTCAAATGAACCCCACAAGTTTATTTATCCCATAAAGACCACCTATAAATATGGAGTTGACATAAAAGGTCTTCGTGTTCCCGCGATGAATGGCAAAACGTGAAGTAATGATTACCGATTTCTAAAACATGCGATATCGTTTGTAGGTAAACTAAAGTAGATTCTTTTAATCATGCAAGTGTAATTGTATAGGTATCGAACTTATGACATTTGTTATTAAAAAGGTTAAGTTGTTGGTACCGGGGACATTAGAGTTTGGTAAATTCGCAAATGTTTAGTAAATGGCTATCCGTAGCTTGCTACTATGGCTCATACTAATTTCGTTAACTATTCTTGTAGAAGCAATCTAGCTTGCATATCCAAATGTAATTCCTCAACGGTGTATAAATTCATTGTATGGTTACTTATATAAGGGGGCTCACTTAATTGAACACTATCATACATGGCATGATATATATGGTACGCAATAACAACAATATTTAATCCTGCTGAAGCGAAGTATAAAAAAAGTATAGACAGTCACACCTCTACCAACCTCTCGCATTAATATGAGCATGATATATATAAGGTGGTTTGCATAATGTAGATAGAAGTTGAAGGGGGATGAAAGTGACACATAGATAAAAGTATAGAACAACCAACTAATGGCATTTGTCCCAATGTGCTTGACTAAACACCATGTAGTAGATGGTTCTTTCGAAAATCAAAGAAGTAGAAAAGTAGCAAAGTGAAAGAGACATGAAATGACGGGCAGTCAAAGGGTTGACTAGAGACTAATTGCGAGTACTTTCACATTGCCGTGATTGCCTCTCATATGGGGTGTTTGGATCTATCAATAATTGATTGGTTTTTAGCCTTATTAACCTTTTCATTAGTAGTATATTTCCTATCAGGAAAACAGACCCTTTTCATTAGTAGTATATTGAGCAGAAGAAACCGAAAAAACCGAAACCGAACCGAAAACCGACAAAACCGAACCGAAAAAACCGATCGAAACTAGAAACCGATGGTTCGGTTTTTAATTTTTCAAAAACCGAAAAATTTCGGTTCGGTTTTTTTTTTTCAAAAACCGAACCGAACCGAACCCGTTTTATAATAATATATAATTAATATAATATAAATAAATAAATGATAACTAAAAATTTTAAATTCATATTTATTTTATAGATGAAATTATTATAATATATATTATCTTAATGTTTATATATATATATATATATATATATATATATGTTTGTCGTGTACGTGTGTTTACTTGACAATATATTGTTACAATGACAATGATCATACTATGTGTATTTTCACATGCATGTGTGTGTCTCTCATTTATATGTGTATAATTGTAAAAATTTGTGTAAACATTATTAGGCTCATATTGACAAAAAAAAATTATATCTAGCCTAACGTAATGATGAAGGAAATGCTCACTATTATGTCTAGCCTTAAAAATGTTGTACTAAAGAAAGAGCATATGATTTATCTTTATTCGTCACTACTCGAGTCAAATTACACAAGTATTGAAGCTAAGAACACAAAAAATGATCTTTTGTTAGAATAACAATTATTCTATAAAATGAAGTGGAAAAAAGAATGATATTAGTTGGTGAAAATCATTGAACTTTGAAATCTTTTGTTAAAAAAAAAGAGCTTTGAAATCTTTTGTTAAAAAAAAAGAGCTTTGAAATCTTGCAAGAGTTTCAACAAGTCTCACTAGAATCTAGAAGATGAGGGACATTTCAATGGATTCACACGTTACATTTTCTTTACATAAATAGCAAGCACTTCGTTAATCTATATCTGTATGTATCTATTCTATCTATACTATAAATAGTTTACACCTTATCATTGAATATTGAATATTGAAAAATTAAAAAATACATATATGAAAACCATAAACTTTTATTCTTATTTTCATTTATATTATAACTATTTGCCGCTATAAAATCTCGTTGTTATATACCGGTACGCGTATAGTTACATAAAATACCATTATGGGTTTTCAACATTTTATAACTTTCCTTTTATAGGTGCAAAACCAAGGTTTTGTCTATCAATCCAATCACCATACATTATAATTGTGCAAGCATGCAAACTTAATCTGTAAAATTATGGTGGTGGTGCTACGGTGCCACTGCTACCTGATGGTGGTGACCACCACGCGTCAAGACCATAACACAGGTCACCCACCACGCGCCATGGGGTACTTTTTTTGCACTCATTCGATGGTGCAGACATTTCCAATGTTTTTTTTTTTTTGAGTGTGTGGGGGTATGTGTGTATAAAGTGAAGTACTTTTATATTTTTGGTTTGGTGGTGATCATAGCACTTAAAAATGGTGAGTTTGGTGGTGGTGTGTTAAATAATAATGTAGCGCTGATATGAAGGTGGTGAGTTTGGTGACGACTGACGACAATGCATAGTCTAAATATCAGGTGTGACAAACTTCAGCCTATATTGGGTCTGAAACTCTCAATTATTTATGCGCACAGTGCACTAACTCACATGAGTATCCTTTAAAAAGACAATTCAATAACAATAGCCAAAAGGACAAATAAATCTGGTAACCTTAGAATAGGCGAACTAGCTCTACCACAAATGCCAAACTTCTAATCTTTTTGATAATAACTAATGCATCAAATAGGATTACAAAGATCATAAATTAATATATACAATCTATGTTACAATCAGAAGATGCTAAAGTGGGGCGGGTTGTTAGTAATCAAGGTAAACTTTAGTAACAACTTATAATCTTTTTAGATACTATTAACGCATCATATATAAAGTTATTCACTTAATCTTACTCATTAGACACCTCTACAACTTTTCAATTGGTACTGACGCCAAGGCAACAAGATCGACAGATATTTAAAGCACTAGTAAGAGCCTGTATTTTACTCCTACATATGTTTATCTGCAGATACCAATACACACTTGCATCGTACAGATTCATAAACCTGGAGCAAATTTGACAAGCTTGCCATTTAAACTATAATTCCACACACAAAGATTGATTTCCAAGCATAAAAGCAGCATGCACCAAGAGGACTGCTAACAAGAACCTGAAAGATAGGACATCCCAACAAAAGCCTCCGTCTGTAGTTGGTTTAAATGTCAATATGAGCATCAACAAAAAGTGTCACCTATAAAATGTAAGAAAGGGAGGTGTTAGATGTGCAGTGAATATATTAAATAAAGATATTTAGAGATTATGCAAATCATTTGTACATAAATGAAGCTCGAAGTATTAAATAACAGGCCCAGCATAGAGGTTAAATATATTCCAGTCACTTACACTGAGATGATGCAATAAGAAATCATAAACTTTTAGTCTGTATTCCAGAAAATCAACAAGCTTTCAGGATGTTCAAGTTAAGAGGAACAGTTAAGAAGAACAGTTAAGAAGAACATAAAAAGCGTGACCCGTAGATCTGATAATTAAGGCTTGTATACCAGGTAAAAATTTACAAGTTTATAAACTAAGAAACAAACAGGATATAGAGTACCAATGTTACTGGATTCGCTCTCGTCCTTATGGATCAAGAATGAGATTTCATACCCTTTATGGGTGAGTCGATCAACTGATTCGTCAAAGTAAACTAATCCAAGAAATCTCAAGGAACAGATAGGAACACATACACATAATGACAGCAAAATTCTAGCTAGAAAAACACCTAGCAAATCCTTTGAATATTGCATCTACTGTGCACCACTATTACATATTAATTGGGTGATAGCAAAGCTAATGGTCTTGTGATCATTTGCCGACAAATGCGTCATGTATGGTACTTTCAAGATCTTGAATGTATTGGATTTGTGGTAGTCAAAACAAAATACGACTATCACAGCTTTAAATGGGTCTAAACCCCATTGCTTAGTCATTTGGAGAAACATTGCAATTCAAAATTAACGGTCAATGACAAAGTTTAAGGAGGCTATTGTTAGAAGCAATTCTGAGACAAAAAAAAAAGCAAAGTTGTAATTGGACAAACAATTAAAACGAAGAAAGTTATTTAAATTTTCGGATTATTTGAAGTCAAATATGAGAATGTAAGGAAAGCGAAGAGTCCCAAGACAATCAACCATATATTAATTTTGTTATTCTTCACCATTTACTTGAAGCAGATGTCAAAAATTGGTCAGCAGAAAGATCCTTGTGGGGTTCGGAAAAGGGAGGGCTTTTGTGAAATAGGTCCTGGGTTGAATCCCAACTGCACCCGGTTCGCAGGAAACGACTCAACATCACCTACGGTGCAGTCCCTGCAGAAGGGTCACATCGGGTCCAAAATGGACCCCAGGTTAGGTTGCCAGTCGAACCAACCTTTTGTGAGCAAAAGTCTTGGTCGCGTGTAAAAGACGCGTCTCGATATTCATGGTTGATTAGAAAGAAAAAAAATCTTGTGTGTGTAAAACAACCACCATAGTAAGATAACTAAGATTATGTCGCATTTATACTCGAGATAATTCAGGTGTATAGCTAATAATCACTAGTTATGTTGCCCCAAATCCTCCCTCCCTCCAAACATTAAACAATATCGCGTATGTAATACCATCAGTCAAACTGATAAAAAAAAACTAGTACAATGGTCCATATAGATGACCACAAATCACTGAGCTATGGTCTCTTACAGAAGATTGTCTTAAGGAAAACCTAAAAATGGTATGCTACATTGCTGCATGCTAGTTAACGGGTTGTTTGGGATTAACTGTTTATTGCATCTTGATAAGTAGTTTTAAGAGTATTCTGGATTGTTTATACAAAGTGCTTATATGTTAACTGTGAGTAAAATAAGCAATTTTATTTATTTATTTTTTGCTCAGAAAAAGAGTAAAATAAGCAATTTTTACAGGCATTTGCAAACAACATAATGATATGGAGACGATGAAAACCGAGGCTTACTCCTTGATACAGAAAGTAAGAATAGAGAAGAAAGTGTCAACCAATCCTTATGTAGTCCAGCTTCACTATTTTCATCCTAAAGCTCAAATATCTACTACCAATTTTTATTTGTTAATATTCTTACAATAAGTTACATTGAGTTGCATTATTAAAGATGACCTAACCTAGCTTTAAAAGATAATAAACTATGTTCCAATATCACAGCCCAGTTACAGTATTGTTGTATGAGACCATATTTATACCATATTTGTATCTCACTCAATATTTATTTAGATATATGTTAAAAGAAAAACAAGTAATGCTCTATATCCCAAATCAACCAATGAGATAGCAATGCAACTAGAAAATAAGGGGAGATGAGTCTTTGTAAACACAACTTCTAGCATTTTGCAAAGACACAGAAACCATATAGGAAAGAGACTCTCGCCTGCAAACGAGGCATAACCATCGAAGTAGTTGTTAATGAAAGCTGCAATTAGCCTATGGAGTATCCCGACTATGGGGCTCAAATCATTCGTTTAGGGGCAGAAATCAGTGTTATAAGTTGTTTCTATAGCTTATTTATTAGTACAGAATTCTGTTTCTTGGGTAAATCAAGTATAGCAAGTACTGTCCTGCATTTTTAGGTAATCATTGTAAGTTATGGTTGTTTCCGGTTTAAAAAAATTAAATCGAATTCAAAATATATAGAAACCAAGGGAAATTTTGATATTATTTCTGTATTCCCTCAGAAACCCCCAACCAATCATAAACAGGTAAGATTAACTTTCCATTAACATTACATTGACCACTACAAAACATTCAGCAAGCATGATGACAGATGACTTGTGTTCAATGCTAATTAACATTAAAAACATTATAACCAATCCAGATAACTTCAAAATGTTAGAACTAACCTTAGTGCCGCGCCTGTATACTGTATCTTTCGCGGCCTAAAATTATTTGGTCGAATTCACAATTGTAGAGGAATATATTGATATTATCTCGCTATTAACATTACACTGACAACTAAACAAATTATTTAGCAAGCAGGATCACTTTGTTCAATGCTGATTGAAAGCATCACCAATGGAAACCCCAAATAAGATATAAATAGACTTCAAGCATAAGTGCCAAATTTCTATTAAAATGTTAAAAATTTCCTTTAATGCCGTGGCTGTATACTACATTTTCGAAATAACAAAAACCATACAACACTTGCCCAATAACACAACATTAGCTTCAACACACCCAACCTGGTACACAAACAACACAACCCCTTAATCACTCACCATAACCCTCATAGCATCCACTAACCCTTAACATGTTCCTCAATATAAACAACATCCGCAGCGATCACAATATCAAACGGTGGGTTAACTACGTTAGTTTTATCTATATACAGTCATCTTTTTTCGTTCACTCTGTATGTTCCTTTAAATCTAACCCCATTTACAAAAACTAACCCACATGATTTACATCGAATATACACGAAAGTAAACTAGGGTTAAAGACACACACAAAAAAAGTTGTCATTTGCCCGCCTAGTCAATGCCCACTCGTGTCAATATTTCGTGTGGAACCTCTCATTACACAACAAAGTATTAGTAGGCCCGACTGGTTACTTCACGTATTAGAATGGATATCTCACATTGTAGTTGACTAACGTTGGTTTCCAAGAAAGAGTAAAATCCCATGTTTAACATGATAGAGGATGGATTAAGAATCAAGTTCTTATAATGCAACTCAACGTCACACAAAAGCAAAACTAATTAATGTTGCTATTAAACCAACTGTTTTTGTGTGGAATAATTTTCTGATCCTCTTCTTAAGGTGAGTCTTGATTCTGCTTTTCAGTTACAGGTTTATGAAGCTAATCCTCTCCCAAACAATTAGTTTATGCTATAGTTGTGATTTGTGAATTTTGAACCTATTGATCCCAAGCTGGTTCAAAACCCCGAAGCAAACAAGTTCAAATCTAGCACTGGATTTTCTCCATTTTACTGTTTTGAGAGAGAACCAGCTAGATCAACCAAAAACTAAAAGCAAAAACACGACGTACCTGAAAAGAGAGGATCGAAAAAGTGCTCATACAAGAATAAGTTTTGTAGTATCTCTAAATTGTTTAATTTTTTAAGACATTTAGTTGCATTGCATCTCATGAACCAGAGATGTTCAACAATCAAGACATTCATTATGGCCTTGGATTGTTGATTTCGAATTAAAAAACTCTAGGCAGAATTTGCTAAAGCTAGAACCAACGCATATTTTAATATTACGCATTCCCTCACATACCCTTCACCAATCATAAAAAACTTCAGGTGTGCTTAGTAGAACGGAATGAAGTAACGAATTAATGGAATGAAGTAACGAATTAATGGAATGAACATCGTAATGGAATAAATGAAGTAATAGAATGCTTCATTATAATTATAATCATGTTTGGTGATATGATAGAATAGAATAAAATCGATAATAAAAAAGACAAAAATATCTTTTGATGATAGAATTTTTTTGTTTAGTGGGTAGTTAAAAACGGCTTTTGATGCAATTCTTATTCCATTCCAAGATGTAATGAAAAAAAACAAGGGACCTCTAGTGAATGAAAATGGTGGTTTTTGAAGTAATGAGTCATTACATTCTATAATATTGAACAAACATGCTTTTTTCATTCCGCCGTAAGAGCACTCGGCACCGAACGCCAAGGGCTCGTTATTGCCCTATGGCACGACCTAAGAGCACTCGGCACCGAACGCCAAGGGCTCGTTATTGCCCTATGGCACGACCCTATGGCACCGGCCGATACCCTTCCTCGTGTTATAAGGCATTGCGCCAAATCCACTTGCCAAGCCATAGGGCTTTTCCTTTTTTTCTTTGTATTTTAATTGTGTTTTATTTTAAAAACTGTAGGGCCTGGGGGTAGGGGTGGAAACTAGCCGAGCCAAGCCCGAGCCTGTTAGAGATCGAGCTCGGCTCGTTTATATATATAAAGCTCGAGCTCGTTTCGAGCCTCATATTTTGAGCTCAAGCTCGGCTCGTGAAAATTTTCACAAGCTCGAGCTCGACTAATTTATATGGTGTGTTGAATAAAACATAGTTCAAATTGAGCTCGGCTCGTTATTCTCACAAAGCTCGAGCTCGTTTACTTCTTTTAAGCTCGTTTACACACAATTATACGTATAAAAAATATATATATACGTATATATTTATAGGGCTCGTTTAGGCTCGCGAGCCTATTCGATCTTTTTGTTTAGAGCTCGGGCTCGAGCTCGTTTATTAAATGAGCCCAAACTTAGGCTCGAGCTCGGGCTCGAGCTCTTTTAGGCTTGGCTCGTTCGAGCTTTTAACCGATTCGATCTCGAGCTTTTCACGAGCGGCTCGGCTCGTTTCCACCCCTACCTGGGGGTGTTCTATAACTTGGGTGATGAGGGCGGGTGTTTTGAAGTTAAGTTATAGAATCTGAGTTATAGGGGAAAAAGTTTAGGTGGCAACACCTTTTGCTATAACACTCTGGGATAACACCAACGGTACCAAGTGCTCTAATGATCTTTTCATACACTACGATGTACCAAACACTAAGTTAGACTTACCACGTCATTAACACGTTAAAAGCTATACAACACATTCATCAACCACAATCACATACAAACTATAAACAAACCGCGAGTATCACATTTCAAATTATCAAAAGTCGTAACTAACCTTACACCTTCTTCTTGCGCAAAACAAACACATCACTCTCCTCAAACGCATACTCGGGATGCAAATCCTCACGCGGCACCTTCTCAATCCCAAACACCTTCCCACACTCGTCCCAAAACCTCACATCCGCATCAACGCATCGAACCTGATACCCTAACAACACAACACCCTCGTCACTAACCAAACTCCACATCGCCTCAACCAAACCCTTAACATGCTCCACAATATAAACCACATCAGCCGCAACAACAATATCAAACGGCGCGTTAACCGCGGCAACTTGATCAACCTTATTCCAGTCCAAAACACCTATCTTAAGCATTTTACCTAATGTGGGTTTGTTTTTTTTCAAATTGTGTTTTAAGGCGGGAAGAACGGGAGGGATGTCGGTTAAGAGGATGTTGGTGAGGCCGAGGAGGTAGAGGCCCATTGCGGCTACGCCGCAACCGGTACCAAGTTCGATAGCGCGTTTGTTGGTGAAATTGGTTAGGGTTTGGTAGGGGTTGTTGTTGGGGGAGGGGGTTAAGGAGGACCAGCGTTCGATGAATTTGACTAAGACTAAGGAGGCAGGCCAGACGGTTGTGCCCACGTGCATTGAGGCGTTGTCTTGGTGGAATGACAGGGTTTTGTTGCCCACTGTTAGGTTTATTACTGGTGACTCTGTGAATCGCATTTTGGCTTCTTTCTTCTTTCAAGTTGCTCTGCTTGTGTGGGGTTTATTGCTTATTTTCTTTCTTTGCTTTTAGAGTAAACTGCGAAAATCATCCTTGTCGTTTGTCAAATTTGGCACTAACCATCCCTTGATGATATTATTGGCAAGTATCATCCTTAGGTAGGGAAACGTGAGGCTCATTACATTCCTCGTCGTCCTATAGGCATTTGCATATATATATATATATAATATATATATATATATCCAAAACATGAATAAGTATCATTGTAACATGTGCATCAAAAAAACTTGTACAAAAAATATATATGCAATTATTTATTTTTAAAGGGATATATATGCAATTCTCGCTTGTGGCATTTAAAAACAATTATAACATCATTAGAAGTCAAAAGAGAAAATTGCAAAAATCGTCCTTGTTGTGGCCAAATTGCATGTTTCGTTCTTAGGTGACGTTTGGTTCAAGAATTTAAAATTCCGAAATTCTAAATTCCAAGCAATTTCAATTCTTGAGGATTTAAAATTTCGGAATTAAAAATACCTTCGCATTTTGGTTGACAGAAATTCATAGTGTTTTGAAATTTGTCCTTATATTTATTATTGCATTTTTTTAGGGAGTGACGAATAGGGGTGTCAAAAACCCAGCCTCGAACCCGATTAAGTCTATTCGGGTCGGGTTACTCGGGTTAAAAGTTATATTCGAGTTACTCGGGTCAACCCGAGTAACCTGAATACTAAAAAGGTTCGGGTATCGGGTTGAAATTTTTTGGCTAACTCAGGTTCGGGTCGACCCGATTGACCCGAGTAAAGATTTTTTATTTTTTAATATAAATTTTCTATTTAAACGAGTACAAAATTGACAATTTATTACGTTTTACTCATATTCGGGTTGACTCGAACCTGAATAGACCCGACCCGAGTTGACTGACCGGAATTGACCCAAACCCGGCTAAGCCGAATTCAAATAGGGTCAGGTTCGGGTATGTATACTTATCGTGATGAAGGAATGGGCGATATTATTGTTGGCGAACCATTCTTAAGAGAAGTTAGAATTAAAGCAAAACGTTT
>BQNB010052341.1:5340-40544 GCA_026074375.1 Tanacetum coccineum
AATCGATGACACTTTTTTAATACAGAATACAGGTTGTCATAGTATTTGTTTATTTTTTTCTGCAAATAGAGCTGCGTTAATGGATTCCCACTCGGTGTTCTTCAATTTTGTTTAATAAGTCAACTATAAATGTCTCTTCAAAAAGTCAGATACATAGTTGGTGAGCCGGTGGATTTAATTAGTTTATGAGGCAATTGTACGGAGTAATGAATAACCATTTGCGGATTATCCATACATATCCAAAAGCAAGAGTCGAGACGACGTGACACATATATATGCATGGTTTGCTTTCTTTTTTACCACCGATATCACAAGAAAGTTGCAAATTTTTGGTAGTGAATATGTGGAGGAGCAGTGCCTACTGATATCGTTTCTAGAGAAACAAGTTTGCATATATCCGAATATTTGACAGTTTATTAGCTATGTTTACCTCAATTATTACAATGTAAATCAATGTTGTTACAGTCACAAGTCATATAAACTGAACCCCTTAATAGACACTTGTCAAAGCTAGTATGACTTGAATGTATTCACTTCGTAGTTAAAGTCCCGGGTTGCATCTTTATGCTTTTATTGTTTTCTTGTTTTCATATGTTCCTTTAAGTTTCTAGCTCCTTGCTAGACTCTTTTTTTATCAATAAATTATCAGCCGTTCAAAAAAAATTGTCCAACTGTACAATTCCCAATTTCAGACCCAACCACGGTGAACGGGCAGAGCTATTTGACCCGATTGCCTTCACTCGCTGATGCGGTACTTATCATGCCATATCACCCACTATAATCAACACATATGATGAAGCATCAAACAAATTCACAACTGCATAAGACAACCATAAGCTAAAAATTACAGGACCAAGATTTGATAAGCTAATGAATTGGCGTAAGCCTAAGATTATCAACCTGTCCACAAGTATACTTTGTTAGCCTTGTATTACCAATTAAAAATGTTAATTTTACCTCTAATCATAATTCCCCAATTTCAAGCTCATTGACATGGCGAAGGTTAAGTATTAATACGTTAAGCATTTCTTCTTTCTCTTCTTTATGCGTTAGTGGTCTTCCAGAAGGACCAGAACACACACTTACAGTAACTTAAGTGAGCTTTGACTGAAGGAGACACATTTATGTTGGATAGTAAGTGATAAAATATGAGGAACATTGATTTCAAGAACATCCTCAAGATCACTAATGTAGCCTTCTGGATCTTCAGGATCCACGTATCCAGAAAACAAAAAGTTCTTGACACTCTTTGAAGTAATATTAATCCGCCTATACCCATAGCAAATTTTTTATTTCCGAAGTTTCCAAGGAAGGACTGTCACATAATATATTTTCAATCAACTCTTTGTTCAGTTTCGTTTTTCCAATATAAAACTCGTAAGTTTATTCCAACTAATCACACCAATCGAATAAAACACACAACCTTCCAATGTAAGATTAGTAAAACTCGAATTGACAAAAAAGGACTGATCCACACAAACTTAGAATCCAAATAGTTACTCTCTAAACCTAAATCAAGGCCTTGAACGTTACAATTAACAGCAAAATGATTCCAATTGCCGACTTGTGACTCAAACTGACTTTCGTATCTGATAAACACTTCTAATCTGTTGATCTATAATTGGCGACATTGACCTGGTGTTTTATCGACCAATAAATAGAATTCAGAGAGCTTTGATTTTTTCCCGGATGATTATATCTTTGAAGCTGGAAGTTCAGATTAGGAACTTGAGTCCAAAGACGTTGATATTGTTTGGAGAGTGTGCTTGTTTTAATGGCATATCTTATTTCAGGTAAACGAGACAAGATTTAAATGAGTAAGCAATCTGGTAACGCACTATTTGATCTTTGTTTTCTTCAAGTTTGATTCATTTTAGGCCATTTTTAGGTTGAGTTTGTTCTACTTCCGCAGTTTTCATGGCTGATTTGATTTTTTCTCATTTATCTCATGACTATAATTAGTGTTATACAAGTTAGGATATCCTAATCAATAAAATACGTAATATATGACAATTATTAAGATGATTTACATACTAATTAATATGAGGGACATACACAATCTTATACATAATGTTTTAACATTATAACTGCCGAAGACATCTTTGTGATGGTTAGTGACGAAATCACACACCGGGTGAATTTGATAGGTTATTAGTTGGATTTGTGCCGAGCTTCAACCATACTATTTGTGTTCTATGAATAAAATTAGTCTTTGTGAATTTGATATAATTTGTGAATGCTTTGAAAGGCTACATTTGCATTGCTACAAATTTTAAATTTTTGTTTGTTTGCGGAAAAAACTACTGTACATAGTAAAATAAATATTAGTTCCAATTTTTTTTTGTGTATGCTCATAATTAGTAACCACATTTTTCGTTTCTAACGATCAGTAGTCTGTGAACACTTCTTAGTCACTAATAGTACATAACAACGACCATCCTTTTCGTCACTATGAGAACTGTGACGATTATTCGTCAGTGTCCAAACAATATAGTGACCACTAATTTGGTCAAAGATTAGTGACAAAGCATATTTGGTCTCTAATAAATCTATGGACTGACTTAGAGTGACGACTAGTGACCACCATAATTTCGGTCACTAAAGGGCTTTGTGACAAGCTTTTACACTGTTAGTGACCAATCGTTTTCCTTACTGAAGACTAAATTTCTTCTAGTGTGCCTCACTACTTTCATACCTTTATTAGGGGTGCAAATATTCGCGCCGATAGAAAACATCTAAGCATAAGCTCAACTCGATTGAAAGATGTATTATATATAATTATATCTTTTATTAAGGTTAAAGATTATTCACTCGATGCCTTCAGGCTCACTGACACTACAAGAAAAAGTGACATTCTTCACGCTTATTTTGGCACGGTTTAAGAAGTGTGGACAATAATTTTCACGTTAACAGGCGTGCACAAAATAACCCACACTTATATGTGTGTACATAATATTAGTTCACCTTCAAAAGCGTGGACAATAATTTTGTTATAAATATTTTAATATAAAAAAAAGATAACGCTAAAAAGCGTGTAGTTTTTTTATACTTGTTTTATATCACTTTTTCCCCAAATGCATCTCACTTTTCCCCAAATTTTTTTAAACGAAATTTTTCCCCAAACACTTTTTCCCAAATCGATCTATAACAAAATAATTTTGTTATAAATTTCACAAATCGATCTATCACTTTATTCAGAACATAGCTATTTGGGAATAAGCTACTAAACCCTAGATCTAATGGACCTCAAGCCCACAATGGCTTGGGCCAATAATTTATACGTCTAACAGTCGGTGTCCAAACAATATAGTGACCACTAATTTGGTCAAAGATTAGTGACAAAGCATATTTGGTCTCTAATAAATCTATGGACTGACTTAGAGTGACGACTAGTGACCACCATAATTTCGGTCACTAAAGGGCTTTGTGACAAGCTTTTACACTGTTAGTGACCAATCGTTTTCCTTACTAAAGACTAAATTTCTTCCTGTGTGCCACACTACTTTCATACCTTTATTAGGGGTGCAAATATTCGAGTCGATAGAAAACATCTAAGCATAAGCTCATGTACTTTGAATTTAACCACGCCTATAACCATGTAAAAATGCCTCAATGTGCGTGTATAATTGCACCATTTGTTGTAGTGTGATTAGATTTTGGCCGAAGACAAAATGTTAACCCACTTCGTTCCTTACTTGAATCATCCTCGAGTACCTATTTGAAGTCCTTCTTTCTCTAAGAACTCTACATTATTTCTTGCCTCCACTAATGACGTGACTTTTTAGAAAAACATGTGTTTAACAATTACAAATGGAAACAACGTTGTGATATAAAGGAATAAAATGATAAGTATAGGAAGAAATTGTTGATCAATAAAAATATACATGTTCTTATAGATACGATGTTAGCATTAGAAAATATTAGTTAACAAAGAAAGTCTCGGTCATTATTATTTGTCGTATGGGTCATACGTAATAGGAATTTTGTAATAGAATATAGTAGACTAGTCGGGAACACGGGGTCAGACTTTAATCTAATATTGTCCGTGTTTAGGGCCTAAAGCCCAACCAAAGCAAAGCTTGGCCCGTGATAAAGCCCAAGACGCCCAACAAGGGCCTTAGGGTATAAATACCCCCTCCTAGCATGTTAGGAGGGGTGTGTGTTCGTTCATTCTTAATAATCCTCTCCATTTCCTTTCTCTCCTCATTCTCTCTACTTTCTCTCTTTAACCAACCACCTCTCTTATTTCTCCTTTTTTATACATGAATGATATAAGTGACATGACATAGTTTTAATCTTTAACACAAACTATTATATTCGGAGCAATAAAGCTAAACAGATTATCATTTCACGCAGTGGCGGAGCTTGACCGATTTTACTAGTAGGGCCAATATATATTTTTTGAACTGTTGGAGGGTCAAACTATGATTATTTAATAAATTTTTAGGTTTAAAATATAAAGTGTACTTAAATATAAAGTTTAAGAGTGTAAATTTGACAAATTCTAAGGGGGCACAACCCCCCTCTAGTCCTAAGGTAGCTCCACCAATGATTTAATGTTGCATGTAAGTGATACCTTTTTATTTGTTTGCCTGATTTGTGATTTATGGTGTTGAAGATTGGGGTTATGGCATGTTGCAAATTTTTAGTTTGTTTTTAATTTTTCCGTTTACGGTTAAAATTGTTTTACGAGTTTTGGTTGAAGCGATGATCGGGGTACTTGATTTTGATTTAGATATCGTAATTGTTAGTAAAAATTGTAGTCATCGATGTTGGTTTTTTTTCGTTGTTGATTAGTTAGGTAAAGATCTGCATGTTGTAGTTTTATAGGTTTTTGCATATTTACTTTGGATGTGGTTGTTGCATGTTGCGGTGTTGCGTGTTTCCAATTGGTTTAGTTGTCCTTTTATACATTGTGAGACTAAAGAATTTCATTTAATCCTTGCGTTGATATGATGATTCGGTCAACTAATGATTTTTAAACCCGAGGTTAAATTAGATGATAATATGTATTAAAGTTATTATAAACAAGCGTGACGTTTAAGGTTTGTGCTTGACCATTTAAGGCTTTGTTCATGTTTGAAAGTAATATATTACTAGTATTTTTGCGAGTTTATAGTTTTTAACGTCAGTTCATTTTTGAGCGTTTGAGTCCTTGTTTTTGTTTTCAAGTTATGAATTTACCATTTGTTTCATGATGTTATGTTTTATGGCGCTTGATGTAGGTGTTTATCTGATTCTGGATCGATTGTGGAGACTTGTAGTGGTTTTGTAGGCTGTGAAATGGTGGTGAGATAGAAAAGATTGTAGTATGTGAATGATGGTTATAAAAAAACGTTGTGTATGTCCTGTTGTTTTGGGTAAGCGAGAGTCGTTTAGCACTAACAGAAACTACATGTAATCATAAGTACCGTAAAGTGTGTTTTATTTGAGTGTGGCGAACCGAAAGTGTATTTTTATATTTGTTATTATGTATTTAAAGTTACAAAAACTTTGCGATCGTGTTTGGTGTGCCAAGGCTTATTAACTATGTGTTCTTATGTCTGAATGAATTGTTTTAGGTTCCCGTCGAGTTGTTAGCGTGGGTCTTATGTGCGTTCCTGATGAGGTGTAAAATTATACACATTTTTAGGATCATTTAACCCCCAAAATCATGCAAATATGCTCGTTTATTGCACTAAATCCTTTCTTTTGGTGTTTTAGATACTTGGGAAGCAATTGGATGGAATAAATGTGACTTGGGCTCGATTTGGAGAAGAAATGTAGACAAAATACAAGTTTCATCTTCGTGACCACCTTTCTGATGCCTTCACCAAAAGTGCCCAGAAAGTGCAAAAATTAATGTGTTTTTGAGGCTTAGTAAATCCTGACGCAGCCGGTGGAAAACTAAGTGACAAGAGTGCCGAGGAATCTTAGGAAATCATTAAGGATCTTGCCCTCTATGACAACAAAAGTTGGAATGACCCAAGTGTCCTCGTTTGTAAGCCGCTTAAGGAAATATCTTTGCCAACCAATGCCTCTTGTACACCTGAACGGCGGCTCATTGAGCTTGAAGATCATGTTAATTACTTGCTTAAAAAGCTGAAAACACCACAACCACCAAGAACAAACCCATCACAACTCCCTCAAGCATATGCTAACGTGGTTTCCTCAAACCAACATGCATCAAGCTCTTTCGAACAACCCAAACCAAATCCCTTCACTTTTTAAAAACGTGCTTATTAGGAACTCCAACAACGCACATTCGAGCCTAGATTTGAAGCTAGAGTGCAAAACTATATAGCGACACATACCAAAAGGATGGAAAGATTCGAAGAAGCTATCTATAGGCAAAGGGAGGAGATTAATGAAAGAATGGCAGAGATGTTTAGTGTTTTAAAAGAATATACAAATGAAAAGGCTCCAGAAAAGGTTTTAGTTAGAGAGGAAAGTAGTAAACCCGTTACTAAGTACGTCAACTCCATCTCCCTTATTAAATAGGAAGGTGAAGAAGTAGAAGAATGTGACGAGGTGATCGATATTGAGGTAGTAGAACAAAGCAAAGTGTTGGGTGATGAAGGAATTAGAGAAGAGGAAGAAGTTGATGAAAATGAGTTAGATAGGAGAGTAGATGATGACCCAACTAAATGAGGAAAATACAAGGATAAACTTATAAAAATGCCTAGATCACATCTGATAGGGTATTACCTAAAACATGATATTAATAGGAACACAATTAAAGATATTGTAGGTAATCATGAATACAATGATGCCTTACGAAAAACACGCTTAGGAAAAATGGATAGAAAAACCAATGAATCATTACCCGTAGGGGCATTGTATGATGAAATTATTAAAAAGAAGTTGTATAGAAAAAAGAAAGAGGTTGTAATTTTATGATTGCATGTACTATATAAAAGTTGAAATTCATGAATGATTTGGCCGATTAAGGATCAGATGTGAATATCATGCCTTTAACCATCTATGTAGGATATCAAACATACAATCTAAGATGACTAAATGAGAAGGAAATTCTAGAGAGAGAAAGAGTATATTGGAACACTTTAAGACGATGACGCGGACAGACGGTATATTATTCCAGGAAAACACTTTAAGACATCAAACCCACACTCAGAAGACGCACAAGTACCCATTATACGTTGCTCCTCATCTCCTCACCGGACACTTGTGAACACATTCAACCCAGCTCCACAATGGACATGGAACCTTCCCAAAGGGCAGGTAATTCTCATACCCCACCTTAAATTGGTTTCCGGTCAACATAAGGGGTATTCTTATGTTGACCCGGTTAGCTTAGCTAGTTTCTAAATATTATACTACGAGCTACTTATCGATATATTAGAAGTGACCGAGACTATTTCGTATTCCTAACAATCCCCCCTAAGGAAGGTCACTCTAATTTACAAAATTTTAATCTCTAAATTCTAAGAATATCTTGAATCTTGCCCGTAGGTTTGATTTCTTTGATCTTTGTCTTGTGAATGTGAAGTAGATATCTTTAGAATTTTAGGCTTGAGGTTATTCCTTTAGCTTGACTTGTATGTGATCTTGAGCTTCTTGAGATCATCAACCAAGCATAATCTCTTTTTGCCATCTTGTAATCTTTGCCTTCTTGTGAGCTTGTGTCTTTCGGACCGACATGTTCATACCTTTCTTTGTCTTGAAAGCTTGTAAATTCCATCTTCTTCTTGAAATCTTTAATTTAATACTCGTTTCACTTCAAGGAAGAGTTATACTGGATATTAGAGTTAGGCGGAAGTCTTTTGTAAACATGTACTGAAGTTTCATGATGTCTTCTATATGTCGGTCGGTCATGAGCATGTGGCATTGACTTCGACTTTTCATCGGTTAATGTTGCCGTCCGTTAGGGAAACTACATAAATGGGTTTAGTGATAACAAATATAGGGACGTAAAGTGTCTTTGTCACTTCGTAAAATATCGGTTGCAATAACCACGGTTCCCTGTTAATCAGTATAAATACTGTATTTGATCGGGTAGAATTCAATAGAATCTCCTTGACAGGGTTTCGCAGCTGCACTAGTCGTTCTCATTATCAAAGCGTCTCAAAGCAGATAACACGATAATAGTGAATTGGTAAGTTACTATCTTCCCGATTAAGTCGTTAATTCATGTTCAGCTTTCCTATGTCTAAGTACCCTTGTGAGGCTTCCCATGGACATAAGATTGAAAATTTATTTTTGGAAAATCAGTTTGGCTTTTTTGTGTTAAGATGCAAACGATTTTTATAACACACCAACAATTTTATCTTTTTTCAAAATTCATTCGTTAATTCATAAGCTAGACCGAATCGATATCCAGTATCACAAGTTTGATCCATGTAGGATCTCATAAGTCATCTACCACAGAGATTTTATAATGTTGGCTATGGAAGGATTTCCATCGTCACTATGAATACTTTTAAGTATCACTCTGATGTTATAGCAAAATCACAAGGATAATGCGTAGGACTCTTAAGATATTTCTTGTTTTCATAGTGTGTGATTTAACAAGTATATTTTAGATTAGTGTCCTAATGAGATTTATGGATGATCTCTTTTATGGCTCTAGACTCGATAGTGCACTTTGGTTTTAGTAATCGGAGGCTGGAGCAGACTGCCACCTGTTCAATATCAACTAACTCGGAGTAAGAAAGTCGATAGAAATGTGTTTAATCTCTGTGAGAAATGAAACAAGAGTCTTTTGAGAGACCTTGAGTGGATAGGAAGGGTTGTGCATTCCATCACTGGATCTATGATGGGTATCTTCAATACCAGACAACAACTTAGTATTTATGATAGCATATGTATTGACCCGGTTTCTGCCTAAGTGTAAGGAGGGATTCTTTTTTTCACCCTTTATCTTTACATTTCTTTTTAATTCTTTAACCCTTTCAATGCTTACCAAGACTTCATCACTAACACCTTGTTGGGTTTATTCCAGTGTCAGCTCTGTCTTAGTCTGCATTTTCCCTTTCTCACTTTTACTCCTTTTGTATCATACCTAAGGACTTTTATTCTATCTAATGGAATGTCCCTGGGTAGATCCCTCCGGTTCTGGCTGGATCATGAGAGCGAATACTTAATCTTAACCACCTTATAACTCCAATTAATTACATGGTCAGTCTTTTGGTACTGTTCTCATAGCTTTAAAACCATTTGAAAAAACTCAATCAAGGTACTTGTGACATAAGTCAAAACATTTATACCTTGATTATTTTTACTTTTCAAAAATGCCCCCCTCAACATATGCGTCGATATTCGAAAACGTTTAACACATGACAGGTGAAGCTCGTACTTGAGTCCTTAAGATCACATCTTTAGCCATATATTTTAATCACATTTTCTCCCCTTACCAAAAATGTCAAATCTCTTGATATTTTGGATATTAATTGATTCAAATATGTTTGAAAACACTGTTTAGGGAGAAAAATGTTTCGATTATTAACAAGCCTTATTAGGAACAGTTTAATGTTCCCTCTCAATTTAAGAGGGTATTATAAATAGTTTTGAGTATGTTAATTTGAAAATTTTCGAATTTATTGAAAAATTCTAGAAAATTCATACTCAAACACTATATATACTTGCCTATTTTATAAGTCTCAGCTACATATTCACTTTATTCACAAGATAAGATTTGAGATTAGACCTGATGATCATTCAGTTTGTGTCATCAGTCTGTAGTCCATCTCGAGTTCCCGAGCACCCATCAATCTTTCTAGATTCCTTATGATTCGTCTTTCTCGCATATGCTTGTCAATACGTTCGACCATAAGCTTCGATTTCCTCTTGTTTGTAGCCGTTCACTTTCTCCTAGAAATCTCCTTATTGTATCCTAGACGAAAATCGAGTATTCTGTGATGAAGCTAATCGTAAAAAGTCTTGAGTGTCCCATCCGAGAACTTATACAGCTCATCAGCCCGCATCACTATTTTTCGTTTGTACAAGTCATCATAGATTACCCTTGGTGGTTTGTATGATGGAGTGTAGAGTTCTTTGAATTCAATTCCAGGAAAGGTCTTCTGAGGTGCAGTGATATTATGCTTCTTTTGGTAACTCTCTACACCAAGCTGGAGATCCTCGACTCGACGTTTGATGATAAAGCTTCTTGTGAACATGCGAAGAGCCACAATCAAGTCAACAATGTCACTGCCGTCAAGTTGGAATAACTTGTGTTGAACCGCAAGAAGAAGCATGTCTTCAATGTCGTTCAAGTGTAGATCAACAAAGTCACCTTCATTAAACTTGTATACATGATCAGCTCTTCTTACCGCAATCTCTTTCAAGTGACCATAACCATGTAGTTTCTTGACACTCACACTGACCACGCTTAGAATCTTCTGGGTCGAGTAGACATTATGCTTGGAAAATTTGTTAATCTGAGATCTATACCAAAGCTTACGCCTTTCACCCTAGTGCTTAATTCCTTTTTTAGCGTCTTTATCATACCCCACTTTTGTAGTACTCCAAAGCGTAGGGACCATGTCTTCAATTCCCACAATCTCATACCGAGTTGATTTGGTCTTCGTGATAGATGTAGTGTAATTCTTTTTAGGATCTGATGATTTTAGAAATTCTAAATTGTTGTTGAAGAAGTATTCAGTAGCTACGGTTAGACAGACTGGATGACCTTTTAAGTGAAGAGGCTTGGTTAAGTCAAGGGGGTAACGATCTCCTTCTGGATTGTTCCAGTCAAGTCTATCTGTCAATGCTTTGAAGCACTCTTCCATGTTGTACTCTAGTTCGATGCTACAAGTGCAAGTTCCTTTCAACAAGTTATAAACAGGTCCTACTAAGATTTCTCGAGTAAGATTGTCTATCTGGAGTCGATTCATAGCATACTTGGAGAAGTCAATAGGAGTGGCCATCAGTTCATCGAATGTGAGGATCCTTTGCAGCAGATACCATATGGTTGAACCAAGGCTGTTCAGGTTGATCAGTTACAACTTGACGCTTGTTCCATTCTGGATCATGAGTAGGAGGTCTTGGAGGTTATTTGAACCAAGTGTCTCTAGAAGGTTTGTTGGTCTTTGGTGCTACATAATCTTGAGGACGATCAATATCAGTAACCACATCTTCATTTGCAGTGGTCTCTAAGTCATCCATTACCACCTTAGCTATTGGTTCTTCAATCGGTTCCTGTGTAGTTGCAGACTTACCGGTTTTAGAACTTTTGGTTAGAGCTTTACCTTTGGAGGTTTCCTTGGTGGTGGATGGTTTCATAGAGGACTCTGACTCTTTAGTTCTTCTCCTCTTTGTCTTCTTACCCTGGTTTGGTCCAGCTGAAGGGTCTTCATTATTATCTTCATCATCATCATGCTGTCTTTTGTGGTTCTTGATTATATCGGAAACTCTCTTATCCATAGCATTTTTATCCTCTATCGAAGCTTCCATGAGAACATGGTATAATGCATGATTGGCAGGATTTCTGTTGAAAGTCTTGTTTTCATTCATGGTCTAGTAGAGAGCGCTTCTCTGATCATACTCTTTGAGTGTCGCCTTGTCAGTAGACTTAATTGTATACTTCGGCATCTTTTGCTTCTCTGCTTGTTCCTTCTTAATCTTGCGAATCTCTGAAGCACTCTTCTCAGATTCTGGTTTAAGATCAATTATTAGTTTTTGAATCTTGCTTGGCTCGGGAGTTGGCTTCATAAAGTATTTCTGAATAAGGTTTGCAGTGTGTCTCTATAGAACCTTTTGAAGATCATCACTAATTTTGGATCCAAGATATTGTTCAATAACCATTGGAACTTGGGATTTGAGAAAAGCAAGAGCTTTAGTAGAGTGATAAATTTTCTTTAGCTCAGATACATCCTTTTCTAATTTTGCAACTCTTAGCTGAACAACGGTGAGTACATCAGATTCAGGGACAGCCGTGGTGATGGTTGGAGCTTCGGTTGTGATCGGTGGTATAGGGATTGGTGTTCTTGTTTGAAGTAGTACAGGTGGTATGGTGGAGACAGATGGAGGTGGTAGAAGAGTTGTTGCATGATCTAGGAGTTTTGGGTATAGGTGTGAGGACTGAGGGCTAAGAAATCACCAAAACATGTACAGTAAGAATGGGTAGAGACTGGATATGTGGAACTTTAGATTGGATTTTAATATATAATAAAGATTGATCTCAGCATATGTAGTATCCTTAGCAGTACCAATTAAAGAAGTATCAGACAAAAGTTTAAGAAATTGATCACCAAAACCTGAAGATACCGATAAGCTGGAGCTTGTTGGAGGAAGTTCAGCTTTCTTGGCATCATCCTTTACTTCTTCAGTCTTTCCAGCATCTACCTTGGTCGCATCAGTAATTTCTTCATCACCATTCATAGATTCTTCATCTTTAGCATTTTTCATTTCTTCATCCTCATCAACATTTACTTGTTCATCACCGTGTACAAACTCATCATCAGTTTCTTCATTATCATCTTTTACATGTTCTTCACCATGCATAAATTCGTCATCAGTTTCTTCATCGTCTGTTTGTTCAAGATTGTTTCTTTTGTCATCATCGTCATCCTTCTTCTCTTCCTCTTCGTTAGTGTCCACCCATTCAATCGTTTCATCATCATCCTCTTCTTCAGAGTACTCACTCTCTTGTTCAGATCCCCACTCAAGTATAATATTGGCTTTAGAAGTAACCTTTTCCTTATCGGGAACCCCTGGCTTAGTACCAGTTCATTCACTTGAGGTAGTAGGGACGAATGTGGACTCATCAGGAACCCCTGGTGAAACACCAGTTCCTTAACTTAAGCCTCTAGTACCTGGCTGTCTCCTGCCGATCTTCTTACTTTTATTAAGTGCTTTCATCGTGTCAGCCATAATTTGTTCTTTAGGAGTTAAAGTTTGAACGCCCTTGAGCTTCTGAGATGGATCAGAAGACATCTTCTTTGACACACTGGAAGTATCTCTGAAATCAATACATGATGGTCTTCTTCTGGCAGGCTCGGGCATAGGTTCAGTCACAATCCTTGCATGAGTAGCATGGACTTGCCTTGCTGCTTCCTCTTCTGCAGCTTCAGTTAAACTTATAGATTTTCCTAACTCCAAAGCAATGTCTAGTTCAGGAATAATGTTATCATCTACAGTAATTATGACTTTCTTCTTGACCACTCTTCTGCAAGCAGTTTGTTTTCTAGCATGTTTAGGGTCTGATTCCTCAGATACATCAACAGTTTCTTCAGTAGCATCTGCGGTCTTCTTCTCATGTGAACCTTTGCCTCTACTCTTCTTGGGAGGAATTTGACCAGTGGAGTATTTAATGAATATCTGATAAGACTCTGATTGCGTAATCCCATCAGTCAGCATCATCTTAGGAATGGAAAGTCCATATTCCCGATAGTCTTCACTGATTTTTACAAACTTCAATCTGCTTACAATACCATCATCTTTAATTTTGTGTGTGTGTAAGTACTGCAGCTTGGTGAGGGGTTGGTGTTTAGAGAGGAAGTGATTGATGATGATTTTGGTGAACCTAGGGTAAGGCATGTTTTTACGTCTGCCTTTCTTTAGCTGCCTGTGGTCGATTTGGAATGCAAAGTCTTCCCAAATCAATTCAGGGTAGTCACATTTTCCTTGTAGAATATTTCCTATAAGATGTCAATTTTAGATTTCCTTAGTCTGTCATTGCTTGCAGTTTTACCAGAAAGACACTTGTTAATGATAGAAGCCAAAGTTCTCCATGGTTGATGCATGTGGTCCACATACATGCTGGGATGATTATGTAGTGGACCTTTATAACCAAGAATAAGGAGGAAGGTAAGAGTAGCCTCATCATCTGGAACTTTAGCAAATTCTACTCCTTGAACTCTTGGACATATGTCAAGAATATTTTGAAATACTTCAGCATCTACTACACACTTCTTGTTAGCAAGAAGAAACTCATAAGAGTTTGTGCCTGAGACCTTCTTGACAGTGTACCATAACTAATGCATAAATATTTTAGGGACGTCATCAGAAATAGTGAATGCCTTGTAGCAGGTAGAGTTCTTGATGATATCGATGATAACTTGAAAAGTCTTCATTCTGTAGTAGAGTAGTCTCTATTCTTACATTAGTGGTACTGATCTTGACTCTTTCCTTAGTGGGAACCCACTTTTCATCACGAGCAGCCACTTGATGAGTTACTTCTTGATTCATGATTCTGCTTAAGAATTAACCAATACAGTTCATATACACAACAGATATATTTTGCCTATTAACTTGATTATCCTTGATGATTTGATTGATTAAAGACTGTGATTAGGTTTCATGCAATTATGTCTGTATTAATGCACTCTATGAGTAAAGTCAACTAAGGTCAATGGTCAAGGTCAACTCTATGAATAAAGTCAACATGACAAGTCAAAGTGAACCTAAGTCAAACATTCAACTAGAGATCAATTAACACTTAAACAATCAGGGCAAAAGATGTATTATGACATAACAAACAAGTCTTACACAAATTTTAAATTTTTTTAGGCAGAGTTTCTTTTCATAAAATGTCATAAATCGCACGGTTTATTACACCTGTCATGTTTCGCATAAACTTACATGTTTCGCACATGATACTACATACATATTTCGCACAGATACACATAGTCATATTTTACAACAGCTTCTATTTTCTTTTTATTTTTTTACTTTTTTTTATTATTAATTAATTTTATTTTTTTAATTTTTTTTTAAATTATTTTATTTTTTTTAAATTTTTATTTTTTTAATTATTCTTTTTTTAATTTTATTATTTTTATTTTTTTATTTAATTTTAATTATATTTTTTTTTTATTTTTTTTTTTATTTTTTTTATATTTTCTTTTATTATTATTTTTTACTTTTTTTTTTATACTAAATAACCAAACATATTTCGCTTGATTAATACAAGACATATTTCGCATGACCACATGTTTACATGTTTTGCATGATTCATAAACCCATCTTAGATTTTAACAATCTTTCAACATCTTAATATCCAATCTTAGACATCACAAATCATTTAAGAACATTTTAGAATCAAATAACAAGATTTAAACAACATTTAGAGCACAATCTTTGTTTGTTCGAATAGATTTAAAGGAAAAACACATTGCACATGGAATAAGGGACATCTAGGAGGCTCAATTTACTCACTTAGGTACATATACCAGTTAACAAACACGCATAGCCTGATACAATAACAACTTTTATACCAAGAAAAAGATTTTTGAGCCAAGGCACTAACTTTTCCAAACAAAAGAGCTCCTAGGAAACTAAAACATAATTCAAGGGAATAAAGAAGCATAGTTATATCAATAACACACAAACCCACAAACAAACACGCATCATCTACATGTTTCGTATAATTTATAAGCACAAGAATCGATCTAACTCACTAATGGTTGAGAGTTATCAAAAACTATTTTAGACAAGCCTTATACGCACCTTAATGAACAAAACCCCTAACTTAATTAGAAGAAACCTTAACTTTTATACTTATGAACCCTAAATCGAATTTTAAGAGATTTCAAGTGCAAAAAGGATTTTTTATCTAATTCGTTTTACCAACGTGATGTTAAAAGGATTATTAACGAGTAGGATAGTACCTTGAAGCTTGAAAGACACGTTTTAATTCTCACAAATAAGGCTTGGATAAATGTGTTTGAGAGTGAATTGGGCGCGATTGGTTTTGTGACTAAGTGTGTGCGATTTGTGTAACAAAAGAGGGTATAACCGATTGACTTTAAAGAAATGGCAAGAATGGTCCTTGAAGTTCATTATTTCTTTTATTTTCATTTTAAGCTTATCACTAAGCCTAAACATTTTATAAAAACGGCACCTTAAGCCCCTTAAAGTTACAACTTTAGATTTTAAATCCTAGATTTTGCCATTTAGTCCCTAAAAGTTAAAACAAATAACATCTTAAGACTAATTGAGTTACAAATACATTAACTTCCCTTTAATTGATGATCTGTTCTTGTTAAAAACTTTTCTTTTTGTTTCAAGATGACTTTTGAAAGAATTTGAAAATTTCTCCCCCTCAAATAATGTCCCGTTTTCTATTGAAAGAGCTGTAGACATTGTTTGAGTAAATGCACTGACACGTACACTTATTTGATATAGGAAGCACGAGTTGTGTTGCAAAGTAAACACAAGCCTTTGCATGATGGTAAAGTAGATCATGCCCGAGAACCGGAGTTCCCGTTGTGAGGTCAAGTTTTCTTTTTGGCGAAATACTTGCCTTTAAGTTGAAGAACGAGTTGCTATCTAAAATAATAGCAAGCCAAATGACATGGTTTGAAAACATTTGAACTTCTGCTCGAACTTTATTTACAGCTTCGTATCATTATTGAATGACATTTCTAAAACCGTAAATATTATCGATTTTCAGAAGACATGTCATGAAAAATATATTTTTGTATTTTTTGATTTTTTTAATTTTCTATTTTCTTTTTGTAAAATTTTATAAACTAAAATCTTTTTAAATTTTTTTGGTTTTCTTTATTTACATATGATACATAGGATACATAACGAGTTACCACCATTATTCATCCTCTTCGTCTGCCAGACTTTTCAGCGTTTCAGGAGACATACTTCTCATGCCAAGCTTGTTGATAAGAAAGTCAAGTCGTTCTCGTCCCAATGCCTTGGTAAAGATATCTTCGAGTTGATATTCTGTTCTGGGGAAGTACAGTTCAACCACCTCATTTTCCTCTTGCTCTTTGATGAAGTGGTATCTGATGTCAATATGCTTGGATCAGGAATGTTGGACGTTGTTGCAATATATATCAATCGCACTTTTGTTATTGCAGTACAGAGGTATCTTGTTGAACCTAAGGCCATAGTCAGTTAATTGTGATCTCATCCAAAGTATTTGAGCACAACATCCTGACAAGGCAATGTATTCAGCTTTTGTGCTGGATATGGCGGTCCTCTTCTATTTCTTTGACGACCAATTCACTAATCTATCACCCAATAGCCGCATACTTCCAGGTGTACTTCTTCTGGTATCTTGGCAACCAGCGTGATCAGCGTCTGCAAAAGCTGTTAATGCAATACAGGAATCCTTTGAATACCACAAACCCATGTTAATGGTTCCTCTTAGGTATTAAAAGATTCACTTAACTGCATGTAAGTGCTTTTCAGTAGGCTTTGCTTTATATCGGGCACACATGCATACAACAAATTAAAGGTCTGGTCGATTGGCAATCAGATACATAAGGGAGCAAACCATTCCACGTTAACGTGTGGGATCAACTTCTTTCCCTTGTGGATCTGCATACAGTTTGGATTTCTCCACCATGGGAGTATCCACTGGGTCACTGGTTTCCATACCATATTTTTTAATTATCTCAAGAGTATATTTGGATTGGTTAAGAAAGATGCCTCTGGGACTTTAAGAAATATGAAGCCTAGAAAGAATGACATTTTCCCCATCATTGACATCTTAAATTTTGAACACATTATTTTAGAAATTTTTTCACAAAGATCAAGTTTAGTGAAGGCAAATATAATATCATCTACAGAGATCTATACTAGTAAGATGTCTTTGCTTTTTCTCCTGATGAACAATGTAGGATTAACGGTTCCTTTGGAGAACTTCTAGAAGAGTAGAAACGATGAGAGCAAATCATACCAAGCCATTGGTGCCTGCTTTAACCTGTAAAGAGCCTTCTTAAGCTTGTACACATGGGTGGGATTCTATGGATCTACAAACCCGTCTGGTTGACAGACATAAACCTCCTCATGTAATATGCCATTCAAGAACGCAGTCTTCACATCTATTTGATAGACGACCATGTTCATGTAAGCAGCAAATGCAAGAAAGATATGAATGGATTCGAGTTGTGCAACTGGAGCAAAAGATTCTTCAAAGTATATGCCTTCTTCCTGACGATATCCCCTCGCTACCAACCGAGCCTTATTTTTCAACACACCTCCCAGTTCGTCTAATTTAACCTTGTATATCCACTTTAAGGTGATAATCATAACACGATCCAGATGAGGTACAAGATCCCAAACTTCAAGACGTTCAAACTCATTGAGTTCTTATTGCATGGCTTCAATACAACAGGATTCCGTTAATGCTTCTTTATAACTCTTGAGTTCAACGGAAGAAAGGAAAGCATCAAAATAACAATACAGGGTTTCAGTTTGTAGTTGATGTCGAGTGGAGACGGGTCTAGAAGGATTGCCAATTACATTATCAATCGGATGATCTTTGGTCTATTTACTAATATGTTCAAGTGGTTGATTGATTGAGTGCACATTATTTGGAATAACAACCTGAGAAGTGGATTCTTTAAAACTTGGTTCTCGAATTGGAATACCAAATTGGGGATTATTATCCATGTATGCAACTTTAATATTATGATTTGCTTCTTCAGCCCCAGGAGGAATAACATGGGATGATGATTCTTGTGGAGTTTATGAAGTACTTGGTAAGGGTGCATCTTGATCAACTAAAATTGAGGAAGATGTACTGGTTGAAACAGCAAGAACTGAAGCAGTAACTTCAGGAACTGGATGATTAACACATGGTGGAGGACGGAAGTATTCATCAAACAATGGTCGAAGCAGTGTATCCCAGCCATCTTTTGTTGGTGAGACAAAAGGTGTTGAATAAGGAGGTTGTGGCACGAGTCCTGAACTAAGTGTTCCAGGAGTCATTTCATGAAGTGTGGGTCCGGAACTGCTTTGTTCAGAAGCCATTGCTGTCAGCTCATCAAAGTCTACATGTATTGTTTCCATAATTGGTCTGGTAAGTCGGTTGTAAATCCGGTAAGCCTTCTTTGCAGGAGCATATCCAATGAAAATACCAACATCAACTTTAGCTTTCAGTTTGCCCAAATCCTCAATGTCATTAGTTGGATAACAAAGTGCCCCAAATATATGAAGATAGGAAAGATCTGGTTTTTTGTCATGCATTAGCTCATATGGTGTTTTTCTATGACAAAAGCGTATTAGGGAATGGTTCTGTGGCAACTGTTTTTGCCTACAGAAATAATAGAGCTTTAGCATAAATCAACATGGTGCGAGCAGCCTCTACAAAAGTGCGGTTTTGTCTTTCAAAAACACCGTTATGTTATGGAGTATGCGCCACGGATGTTTCATAAGAGATACCGACATCTTCATAATAGCTATGCAGAGTTTGATTAACAAATTTTGTACCATTATATGTGCGAATATTCCTAACAGTTGCATTTAAACAAACTTGTATCATTTTTAGAAACTTGATGATGAACTATGGAGCTTCATCTTTCGATCTTAAGAACTTAACCCATGTAAACCAAGAATAATCATCAACAATGACTAGAATATATTTCTTCCCATTAATACTTTCGACACGCATAGGCCCACAAAGATCCATATGCAGAAGATAAAAAATTTCTTGGTTGGTGTCTTTAGATTCTGGTTTATGAGATTATTTCTTGCTTTTTCCCAACGAACATGTAGAACACAAGTAAACTTTTTCAAATTTTAGTTTAGGGAGACCTCTTACAAGACCTTGTTTAGCCAATTTATTAATGGTGCCAAAGTTCAAGTGTGACAAACGTCGGTGCCATAACCAAGACTTAGTCTTAAAAGCCTTTAACAAGAGACAAATTGGAGAAGACTTCATCATATCGCCAATGGACAATGTATACAAATTAGTTTCCCAAGATCCTATGAGTAGGTCAACATCTTTAAGATTGCGAACAAAACATGTGTGTTTACGAAAAGCCACTTCAAGATCTGAGTCACAGAATTGACCAACAGAGAATAGATTATGCCCGAGTCTCTCAATGTAGTAAACCATGGAAATAGTAACATTCCCAATCTGATAATCAACATAACCTATTATCTTAGCAATCTGATCGTTACCAAACTTGACAGTACCAAGAAATTTATTGACAAAATTAGTGAGCTAAGAGCGGTTTCTGGTCATATGCTTAGAGCATTCGGAGTCTAAATACCACAAAACAATTTGGACAACATGCAATCGATAAGAGAAGAAGATGGAACATTAGAAACAGTGGATTCCCCAGTTTGAGTGGGTTCTGATTGGTTAGAAACCCGAGATTTTATAATCTTTGATTTGCTACTCGAACCTACAGATTTTGTTGCTTTGGGTCTCATACTATAAACCATAATTCCTTGAGTTGGTCTAATAACTAATTTGGTAGTTGTTTTTTAAGGGGAACTACTTTAGTGGAGGTGAACCTAGTTAAAGGGCACTTATTTCAGACTATAGTAAAAGTACGTCCTGTAGGTTTCCATTTATAACCAATTTCAATGTACACTTTATCCGTAGGTTTCCATACTTGCTTTTTATTTTTACGCTTAGCATGTTTAGATGTAGACAACACATTCACATCGTAAACGTAATCAAGAACACATTTATCATAATTTGCATCAAACAAGCATTCATTACAGATAGCACAAACAGATTTAAAATTCGCATTTAACATAGATTGCATGACATAAGCATTACATTCAGTTTTGGCAACACGATTCTTTTTATTCATCCTAGAATTAACGCTCCTAGATCGGTCTTCTACTTTATTAGTGTTGTTGCTACTTGATGATTGCGAGATCCTATTGTTCTTTGTATTGCCTGTAGGCTTTGATCCGCTAGCACCAATAGAACTGATTACTCCTGTAGAATGCAACAAAGGTTGATTAGAGTCTTTTGGTTTGTGGGAATCAACCTATGTCTGAGTATTGCTTGAGAATGTGACAGGGTCAGCAAATCTAACTTTCTTGTCCTTGTTCTTTGGTGTGACAACAACTAATTTGTCACTAGGTCTTGTTAGACAAGGGCATGTATCTCTAACATAGACTAACACTTCTTGAATTCTTTGAACATACTTACAAGCCGAGTCTAAGTTACTATCTAGAGGGCTTAATGCTCCAGCGCTTTCGACTATGTCCCGAAGAGTGTTTGCATTTTCCCTAGAGTGCTTAATATAGTTTAGATGTGCATCCTTGTTTTTCAAGACTTTCGGAACTAATGGTTCTAAATCAAGCTTGAATATTCCTAGAGAAATAGTAGTGGCATGAGGTTTTGAAACAACAGTGTCAATGACAGTCTTTCCTTTAAGTTTCCTTAATTCATTTTTTAATGTTGCGTTAACAAAAACCTTTTCTTGAATTTGAGCTTTCAAATCTGCATTTTCCATAGACTTAGAAATAAGATTAACAATTAAAGCGTCACATGGTTCTTTTGCATGAACACGTGTCGGTTTAATTGAATCATAAAGTTCTTTGTAAGTCTGTTTTAAATGCTCTTTTTCTTTATGTAATTTCTCATTTTCATACAGTAATTTTGCCACACTATGCTCTAATTCAATGTTTATTGTTTCAATCTCATCAATGTCCTGTTTCACTTTAGCGGGATTTACATTTTCTCTCAAAGAATGAATTGTTTCCTTTAGTTTGCTGATGACAGTGTCCTTTGCTTGTAGCTGAGCTTTCAGATTATTTTGTTCAAAATATTCTTGAATTTCTTGATTATTTTGATTATTACTTTATTTGTCTTTTTGAAAAATTTATTTATACCATCTCCCAAATAATAGAAAATTGATCCTTGCCCAAATTTGGTGCCTCCACGGATTGATGGATCCTTCATCCTAGATTCATCTTTGATTTAGGTAGATCCGCCCTATGGAATTAGATTTAAACATCTTCTCTTGTCAATCTCTTGCTTAAAATTCTAACATACATGTAACTAAACTTTAGTTAATCATCATTATTTCTACAAAGAAACAAACACAGTTCTAATAAGGTAAATAAAATATGTGATTTCTTTCATTAAAGACATGCTAAAGGTGCATTCTTTGAACACGCTCATTGTTAGAGCATTACACATTGTCACTCTAAGCATACTCCTAGGTCCTAAATGACTCATTCTCTCTTATACATACAACAACTTGCTTGCTCTCTCATTTAACCTTAGAATTCCACACATCTTGATTAAGATTATGCGAACCAAAGTTAAAGCATGTTAGTTGAGTCATGTTAGGCCCTCTATGAAAAGATAATACAAATTTTATCTGTGCTTACATTCATTAGGCAAATATAGGAATTTTATTTTGTCTAACATAAGAATGAATACTAGAGAACCTATTGCACTAGAAATTTAATTTGACCTAACGGTTGAGTTGCTTCCAAGAGTGAAGTTGGGTTCGTGGTATAACCTGTAAAAATGGTCGTGTTTAGCCTGATTGAGCACCTCTAGTGAATGTCCTATATTCATTCTCTAATTTGATTAAATGGCTCTTCCATATTGCCTAATGATAGTCTACATCGATAGACTTTGTATCTCATTAGGAGTGCACACTAAGCAAGTAGAAATTAGATTTCTCCTTAATTAATCTAGACAACATGCACCTCACATATGTGCTTTGAAACATCAAGATGATAACTTGCTCCCATTTGATGCAATTATATGACTTCATGATTATTTTGATGCTCAACGATTAATTGCATATCTATTAAATTGCATGGTCTATTTATAAAGGGCATTGTCTTTTTCTAGTAAATTTAGATAAAATATTCTCTTAGTTTTATCTAAATGACACATGCTCCTAAATGCTATTGATACATGTTTTACATGTGATTACCATTTAAAATTACTTGTTTTGTTTTCGTAGCTTACATGACTTACATCGTTAAATTGTGCACTACACTATGTTAGGTTGATGTATGACAAATAAGTTTAGCATGTCATACGTCTTACACATTATCTTGTTTTATTATTGTGTTGATGTAAGCTTAGTTAACCTTGACATGCTTTTATCTATATGTCTTATACATCTATGTATATATTTTCTCACACTAGAATATCTTTCTTCGCGTCCGAGTCACTAATCTAAATTTTCAAAAAGAGTCGTAAAATGGTCTTAAATCTCTTAGAGTCTTCACTTACACACTCCTTTGATCATCGTTTCGCTTTCTTCTAAATCATCTACTCTTTCATCAAGTAAAGCTTAGATACAAATCTAACGCTCCTCCAAGTAGGTTTGACAACTTAAATATTTCATTCGAAATATTCGAGTATCTTTAACTGCTGATCGCAACGTAAATGTCATATCAAAAAAATCCTACTCAAGCCTTTTAAACAACATTAGTTAATGCTCTCCATTTTTCTTCGATGAAAACGTTCTTTCGTTTCAATGAAAACATTCGTTCTCTTTGATGTATAATGCTTTCTCTTTGACAGAAAAACATCTTTTGTCTTTTAATCAAACATCTTTCTTTCTACTAACCACGCCTCATCAACCATTGAGATAGCAAATCTCTTTCCTCCATTATTTCCGCTACACCTTTAAGACAACCAATATACCTTGTCGTGTATTGTTTTCTTATAAACTTTGCATTGCTCAAGGAAGAGCGACATAACTCAGTTGAGTGTTGTTTTTCGTTACGTTACACCTCGTCTTGACATTGTCAAGCTCGTCGCCTTCATCTTCGTTTGTTTTATTTTATATTATTATTATTATTATTATTATTATTATTATCGCGTACGAAACATACCGAAGATACGTCACCATTTCCTTCGGGACAATATCCAAAAGGAAACATATCCATTCGAAAAGGTTGCGTCTGAAGATAACATCGTTGACATTCTTTCTTTACCCCTTAACCGCGAATCGTTAAATTATATTCGTCTAGGTTTAGGAATGATGGAACACATTCTGTAAATCGGTCTCTTCTTTTCTTCTAAGTCTCTATTCTAGTCTATGTTCCATTCTGTGTCGTGACAACTTAACTACTTCATCCGAAGTACCTTAAGTATTTTTAATTAGCGAAATGCAAATTAAAATGTCAATCTTTTCGAAAAATTCATCAATTTCCCTAAACATCCCTCCTGTTTATTTAAGACTTCCGCTGTTTATGCTTATGTTATGATTATGTATGCCTTTAATGTCACACCATATTTGTAATACTTCTACCCTTTAGGGTCGGGGCGTTACATTATGCCTTACGGAAGTCTAGCTAGAAGAAAATAAAGAATAAAAACTAAAATTATGACCAATTACGCCGCACTTCAGTCTAAAATAAATGAAGCAGTAAATACTGGATGTACGCCACACTTCATCCCAACGTTAATGATTTGGAACCGACATAAGGCAAAGTACAACGTTATTATTATTAAGTACGTCGTACTCCACCCCTTTCTAAGCCTATAAATAAAGGAAATTTTGCCATTTGGAGATATCACTCACTACTTCAACACAAATACTACTCCATCTGATCTCAAAACTCTACTCCATCCTTCCTTGGTGTTTCAAGCATGCAACCACGATGAGACAAGCATCAAGAAGACATGTTTAATAAGAATTAGTATATTACGGGTTTTTGAATAAGGATTCGATACTTGTAAACGGGTTATCTTGTGATCCCTTGCCTATCTGAATCTTGTATGTATTTCATTTCCCTAATTAACTTTGTATTTTTAATTTCGTAGCCATGAAAGACTAAACCCTCTTATGAATACTCAGTTATGATAATATAATAAATAAGTATTTGGTATTATTGTGATCTTTTTAATCTTAAGCTTACATTGAAATCCTATCGTGTCTAATATTATCAACTTTGTTCATCAACTTTGATTGTATACTCATAACGGTATAGGTCGAAAGACTCATTGTGACCTATATCGTTTTAAAGATTTGTCTACGATCTTTATCATTTGGTTAGAGAAATCCACTTACGTTAATTGATAAAACAAATAGATTTGATATAATAGTAACTTGGTTATTTGCGTGATACACTTAATTAAGTTAACTAAAATAAGTCTTAAGTTAAAAACAATTAATTTGTAAAAACGTTTTTTGACGAGAAAACCTTTTTATAAGTTAAACAACTCAAATCGAAGATCATAGTTATACCATTGCTACCGAATTATATGAAACTACCCGAGTAGTCATATTCCTTTATCATTGAAACTCATCATTATTGGTTATCAGTTATTCATCTTGAAAAGCTCTTATAAATTGTTTTGATTAATGTGATTATACTAACACAACCAAATGCATGTGGACGACCTAGTCTTACCCTAAATCTATACTACATACTGGGGTTATACTTTTCCTGTGTGTTTTTGTATAATTAACCGGTAATTCTAGTCTTATAAATTTAAAACTTCTGAAACACATCAGTCATTAAACATACATCTCAAGTATTTTTATTTTAATCGTTTAGGTTGTTGATTCTTAAATAACGTTTGCATGTGTCTAGTTTCTAATTCTTTTTCAAGGTGTCATATTTTAGAATAATAACACCTAAAAGTGCATGTCTAATTCCCCGATAATATCTTACTATATATGTGCACTTGTCTACTAACTTTTTTTGTAGCACACTTCTATATCTTGATTCCTTGGTGCCTCAAACAAGGGGGAGCACTTACAAGCGTCCTACTCATTTAAATTGCATTTATCGAACGTCTTAAGTTTCGATGGTAATTTATTTGATCAATGGATCCGCTAGAGTCAGTATGCAAAGAATGTAATTATAATGGGGTGTAATGAGCAAGGGGAGCTTGAAGATATGTGAGTAAATAGTATGAAGTTGGTTAAACCGTGATGATAGAAGATTTCACTAGGATGATGCAAGCTCACTTTATAGGAAGATAGGATTTAGGATCGTCAAATAAAATGAAGGGTTCATCCATACTCTAAATACTTCACCTCCTCTGCTTTAAAATTACCTTCAGATATCTTCTCATACTTTCAACTTGTATACTTGAAGTACCTACATTTCTATCATGTCTTCCTCTTATTTCTTATGACCTCCTCTCAACTATCGAAGAAACATAAAATCACCGTCAACCTTTATTTCTCATGAATTTTTTTCCTCAAATATTCAATCTATATACTCGGAGCACCTACCATCTTTTCATTCCTGGAAATAGCGTAGATGATACTCAAAACCACCGATTATGTGATCTTAAAGTGAGTATCAAGACTTTTATGCTAGTTCTTGCTCCAGCATGAAAGTTCTACCATCTTTTCCTCATACCTTCAATCTATATACTCGGAGCACCTACCATCTTTTCATTCATTAAAACTATATACTCGGAGCACCTACCTTCTTCTGATTCCTCCAACCTATATACTCGGAACACTTACCTTCTTTTTACACCTCTAACCTAAATGCTCCTATCTATATCCAAGAAAAACCTTTTTGTTTTGACAAAAGGGGGAGAAGTAATGTAAACGCATAAATTTTAAACTTTACTATGTTTTATAGTTTACATATTTTGTCATCATTAAAAAGGGGAAGATTGTTAGTGCAAATATTACGATATTTAATCTATACATTATCTTTATGTTTTGGTGACGACAAACATGTAGCATGTAAAACATTACATAAAATTCACAAGTTACTCGTAGATGTATACTTCCACTCACGGATATCTCACCATCACTATCCACCACAACTCATGGATATCTCACCATCTTATCTACCACAAGTATACATTTATCAATTTGATCTAGACATCCTAAGACTCCTACTCATACGGGCTTAACTAGTTGGACCGGGCCAAGCAAACGGGCTAGCCCATTAAGGCCCAATAAAATTATGCCCATTAAGGCCTAATCAAAGATTCTAGAAGATTGAGGGAAACTAGCTAATTCAAATTTGAATTAAGCTTCTAGAAGATGGAGAAAAACTAGTTGGTGTTTGCTTTTGTCCAAACACCTTTTTACTCATTGGACAAAAGAGACTTCTCCAAGTCAAGGCTCTCCTATAAAAGGCCAAGATTTTTCTTCCCCTCCTCCTTGATGAGATCCAAACAACACCACTACCAAAATACATAGAATTTTTATTTCTTCATCTTTGATCATGGTTCTAGCATAGGGCATGGATCATGGTTATATTCTATATTAGTTCCACTAATACCAAGGGGTATTTAGTAAACATATGATGTCTCTACATGGAAGTGATCATCCTTGATTACTTGTAGATCATGTAGTAGATTGGGTTGCATAGAAGTGATTACATTTGATTACTTGTATGTCATAGGGTAGATTTGATCTTTATATTCTCATTCTTGTGTAATTTTGTAGATCCGTATAGTGTATTAATCCAGAAGTGTAGATTGTGAGTCGGTTAGTATTTTAGGCCTTAAAATACACTAAAGAAGTGGTAGATTGGTTCTAGCTAAGATTAGGACTCGACATCTAGCTTAGTGTTGGAAAATATTATAAGCGACGCGGTTTATGTGTTTCGGCCATAAAACAAAAGGTTTGTTTTGTTGGGCCACAAAACATAACGGGTTTGGTAGTACCCGAAGAAAGACTCGACATCTAGCTTAGTGTTGAAAAATAATGTAAGCAACGTTATAAGGTTGTCTTTGCCGAAAGGGAGCTTGTTGATTAGTGAAGTAACTCTCGAGTTGGATACTCGGGGAGTAGAGTAGGGCGAAGAGGAGCTTCATGACCGAACCACTATATATCACCGTGTTCAGTTTGCATTTCCTTTTACCTTTTGATTTGCATATTTGTTTACATTTATCGCTTTACTCTTACACTTGCATTGTGCTTATGATTGTGTGAATTGTTGTGTATATTGTGTTAGTTATAATTGTGTAGCTCTTTGTAGTTAACATTGTGAGTGTGGTTATATTGTTAGAATATAGGCTAGTTATTGTAAATCTATTATCGACACTTCACATATTCCGTCAAACTTGATTGGTGATTTGATACAAAAGATCTAATACAAAAACCTCTTCTAGAGGCGGTCCCTATAAATCAGACGGCCCCCTGATTTAGTCAGGCGGCCCCGCAGAGAGTGATGTAATGTTTGGCCATATTTTTAAATGAAAACGTATTCACCCTCCTCTACGGTTTTCACACAACTAATTTTATCTTTTTTACTATTTATCAACAACTCCACGTAATATATATTTATATATATATATATATATCCTAATATATAATTATATATATATATATATATATATATATATAAAGATTCTATATATATATATATATATATATATATATGTCATGCCAATTTTATTGTCCACTGATCTTTTACTTAGGATTTGAATACAAAATAATCTAAGTGTAAATATCCTTTAACAATTCAAGGTCACTGAGTGAACAGTCACTCAGTGGGTTGCCTTCAAGATGCTCAGCCTGAGTCTATAAGAAAGACTCTAGTATTTAGTGAGGCGGTTCTTAATGAATAAATCCTGAGCCAAAAAAGAAGGTGATGGGTTCAGTGAGTTGTGGCAATAGACTCATTGAGCCTCATACGATCTCCAACAACTAGAAGACCCTAAAGACAAGAGACTAAAGAATAGGCAGGATAGTTTAAAAGCAGATAAGTCCAAGCTCTTATCTTTAGAAGTCAACTTATCCTGAAGAGGGTATAAGACAAGTTCAGTGTTAGGAACTGAACTTAGAAAGAGCATTTATCCCATACTTAGAATAAATTTTGTAAGAGGGACAAAACAATACACATGTACTAACCTATTAGATCTGAGATAAGTGCTCAACACCCAAGAGGTGTGACCCTACCAAAGTCATATAAATAGAACTCTTGTAATGGAGTAGATGTTAAGTTTGTGCATTCAAAGTCGTATCTTTCATAAACACACATCTACTCCTCCAAATCTACTAAGTCCCTGAGCAAGCTCAGTTGGTTAGCATAGTAGTTAACTTTGCATAACACTTTAGGTTTATGCAAAGTTATTAGTGAGGAGATCACATACACACATACACACACACACATTGTCATTCAATCCCCATTGTAGTTCCGCATATAATGGGGTATAATTTTTAATAAAAGAGTTAAACGTTGGTAAGTTATTTTTGCATCTTTTACTTACAAGCTATATTTACGTACAAAAATCATTTCAAACAACAAACTGTTTTTCTTTACTTGCTAGCCATGAGTTAGTTAATGATAACTGTGTAGTTATTGTTCACTAACTAAGTGGGAACAACAAGTGGTATCAGAGCCTCAGGTCTGTAAAACTTACTTAACACTAATTTATTCAAGTTTTAAAAACCTAGATCCTTAAATGGCTGCAGTAAATGATGTACCCCAGCTAGTTGACAAAAAGGGGGGTAGCTATGCTGCTATTGCTCCAAAACTAGAGCCGGGAAAATTTAATAAGTGGAAAAAGCAAATGATTTGCTACTTATCGAGAATGGAACCCTACTACTTAAAATGTATTAAGGATGGTCCATTTCAGCCAAAAATAGCTAAAGGTGATGCTAAGCCTGAGTCCCAATGGACTCCAGATGAGAGGAGTGTGGTCATTCAAGACCAGTGCCTTAAAAGCATCATTATGTTATGTCTACCAGATGACATAATAGAATCTGTCATTAGCTGTGTTTCAGCGAAAGAAACATGGACCGACTTGGTTCACAGCTTTGAAGTTCCCTTAGATACCAAGGAAAATAGGATCATGGATCTGAAACTTGAGTATCAAACTTTCAGGGCAAAGTCCACTAAAAGTCTCTCATAGACCTACACCCGCTATAAGACCCTGCTCAATGAGCTTTCCAATGATGGCATTAACCTCTCTAAATACGAAATCAATGTTGGTTTCGTAAACAGTCTCCCTAAGAAGTGGTTAACCTTCTCTCAGGGACTAAGGAATACCAATCATACTCAGACCCTTGACCTTGTAGATATCTATGAAAGGTTTGTCTATGAGGACAACCTAATCCAAATAAGGTATTCTGACACCAAATAGGCCCTCATTACCACTCCCTTAAGCACTTCAATTTCTACTGTGTTCTTCTCTAACAATGTCATTCAGGATTTCCAAGAAAATTCTAACGATGAAGTAGATTAAAGGACTAGTGAGGAGTATCTAAGAGACTTAGATATTGAGTATCATGAAAGAGCCCTTTTATCAAACTCAAAACGTTTTATAAAAAGAAGAAACAATTTCTCAGGTCAAAAGGCAAATGAAAATACTGAATGTTACAAATGTGGCAACAAAGGTCATTTTGCAAGAGATTGCTTTTCTAAAATGTCTGAACCTTCTTACAAATCACCAGTGAACAATTACTCATCAGTGTCTAAAGGCTTTCAACCAAAGTTTACTCCGAAACTTATTCAGTCTTCTTCTAACTCAAATAATCAAGCTAATCCAAAGTTTCAGAAATATTACAAGGCTGAGTACAGGAAGATGAAATCCAAGATTGCACTCCTTGAAGCAAGTCCCTGAAGTTCTCAGAACCCAAAGACCTTCCAACCAAAGAACAAAGGTTTAGTCGCTAAAACCATTGATTGGGATGAGGAAGAAGTTTCTGATGAGGAGGAAGTCACTCAGGTCAAGGTACTAATGGCTCTAGCTGATGATGAGCTCATTGTTGGAAAAAGTCATGCTCGTAATGGAAATAGTATCTCACATCACCATGAGAAGGTATACACTATTCTCTACTATGGCTAAGAGTCAATTGTGCAAAATTACCTGAAGTATATCACATCGAACTAAAGTTTGTTGAAGAGCAACGATTAGAACATACTGTTCTAAGTATAACAAAAGGTATTTTAATTAAATAGTGTAGACAGATGAAATAGCTAACTTAAAAACAACCAGCATATGCTGTCACTTTCAAATTCAAAATACACTGAACTATAAAAATCATTCTCTTCAAGAACAACTCAAAGAGGAGAAAAAGATCAATGAAAAATGGCTAACTAGCTTAAAAAAAGTTAGTCAATGCATCAATGAGCAAATTCCTCACCAAAAGAAGAAAGTTCATGGTGGTAAATTACTCACTGGGTCATCATCTAAAATGAATGAAAATGAAAATCTTTTCGTTCCTGCTTCCATGAGGTATGACCAAGAAATGGTTCCAAAAACCAAAGACTGGGTTGAGAGACTCAATCCTGTTAGTAAACATCCAAACTTTAATACTGGAAGAATTCTAGTCCCTAAAAGTCAAGCTGTCAATGAGTCTCTTGAAACTTCAAATACCCTTGAATCATCTAAAGATTCTGAAGCTGAATTCCTTACTCCACTACCTCCCTTGAAAATTCTTCAAGGAGCTTCACCAAGTTCAGAGGTAATACCATTAACCTTTCAACCCCACTCTCTAAAAGAAAGACCAGGCTTAGGTATCATGAAACATACAAAGCCTGAAACACAAGATTCTTCTAACAAAAGTGTTTTAGGAACTGTCACTGTTAGTGAATCTAAGCAAACCACATCTTCAGTTCCTACTGAAGTCAAAGACACTAAACAAGAGTCAAAATTAAATGAATTAACTAAACTTGTTTAGATGTTAATAGATGAAAAAGTCAACTCTGACCAAAAGACTTAAGAATCAAATTCAAAGATTCGAAAGGCTAAGTCATCCAAATCAGTTGATTCATTTAAAATAAGTCAAGACTTTAAACCCAAAGTTCAAATTACTGGCTCATCACAATCACTCAGTCCAAGCCAATTCAAAAGCCATAACTTAAGTGTGAACTCTGTCACTATATTAATCATTCTACTAATGATTGCTATAAGATTATCTACTGCATGATATGCAAAAGGGAGGATCATAGGACCTCAGATCATGAGATGTATATTACTTCACTAAAAATAAGTGAGAACTACAAGGCTTAGCCTTATCAATATGCATCTTCTTCCAAGCAGATCCTGAGAGCAAAGGCAAAGCCTTTCCTACCGTGCACACACGGTAGTTTTAATGATCACATACCTGATGATTGTAGAAACTACCTTGAGTGTGAAATCTATAGAAGCTATGTTCACTCTACCTCAGGTCATAATCGTGTTATTTAGATTAGAGGAGGAGTACTACTTGAATCCTCTCAGTCTAATGAGTCCTTAACTAGGGTAAAGTGTAATACATGTGGAAGCACTGTACACTCCACCTCTGACCACAATGAGTTTGATCACATCAAAAGAGGTGAGAAAACTCAGGCTGCAAAGGCAAGGGGGCCCACTAAAAAGTAGGTTCACAAAAGAAACTAACCTAAAGTTTATTATTTGTGCAGAGACACATCAAGGAGCCCATCTGGTACCTAGACAGTAGATGCTCAAGGAGTATGACTGGTGTCAAGAGTTATCTGCACAAATATGTAGAGCAACCAGGTCCTAAGATAGTGTTTGGTGATAACTCATCTTGCATTACTGAGGGATATGGTTCAATAAACTGTGAGGGTATAGTTTTTACAAAAGTAGCCTTTGTAAATGGTCTTAAGTACAATCTAATTAGCATTAGTCAACTCTGTGATGATAAGTATATTATATAGTTTGATGATAAGCAAGGAAGAATATTTAATGCTAACAAAGAAAGTGTCCTAGTAGCACCTAGAAGAAATGATGTATATGTCCTTGACATGTCATTACTGACTCCAAATGGAGCCTGCTTCTTTGTCAAAGCCTCAGAAAGTGTAAACTGGCTATGGCATAAAAGGCTATCACATCTTAATTTCAAAAACATTAATAAACTTTCCAAACAAAACAAAGTTCTTGGTATTCCTTCACTAGTTTATTCAAAGGATAAACCTTGCACAGCATGTGAAAAAGGGAAGCACCATAGAGCTTCATTTAAAACTAAACAAAACTTCTTCATCAAGAAGTGTTTGCATCTTCTTCATATGGACTTGTTTGGACCAGTAAGTCCAATGTCCATAAATCATGAGAAATATACCCTATTCATTGTTGATGAGTACTCAAGGTACACATGGGTATACTTTCTCAAGAAGAAGAGTCAAGCACCTGAAATGATTATGTCTTTTATCAGGATGGTAGAAAACTAAAATGATGTAAAGGTCAAACAAATCATAAATGATAATAGGACTAAGTTTAGAAATCATGAGCTTGAGAGTTTCTGTGATGAGAAAGGAATCTCTCAAAATTTCTCTTCTCCTTATACACCTGAACAAAATGGTGTAGCTGAAAGGAGAAACAAAACTCTCATTGAGGCTACTAGAACTATGCTGAATGGATCAGTACTTTCTAAGCACTTCTGGACTGATGCAGTCAGAATAGCCTGCTATACTCAAAATATATCAATAATTGTCAAAAGACATGATAAAACTTCCTATGAAATATTCATGGAAAGAATTCCTGATATCAGTTACTTTCATGTGTTTAGATGTCCTGTGTTTATTCATAATCACAAGGATCATCTAGGCATATTTGATGCTAAAGCCGATGATGGATATTTCTTAGGATATTCCTCTGTCTCAAAGGCTTTCAGAGTCTATAACACAAGAAGACAACAAATATATGAGACTTATCATGTAACATTTGATGAAAGTATGGAAGCCATCAGGTTTACCAATACCTTAGTAGATGAGATAGGAATTGATGATTCTTCTAGATATCCACCTGATGAATTTCAAAAGGATGTCCCATCTAGACAATATCAAGTAGATTCTGATGTCTCATACTACATCATTCCTCATGGATGTTTACTCACTGAAATTACCCAAGAAAACCATGTCCCTAAAGTAATTGCTCCTAATGAGCCTGAAATACCTTACACTGAGGATGATGAAGGTCCTCCTGATCAAATCAACACTGAAGGGACACATGAACAATATGTTCAGAATGATCAAATGATCACTCAACCCACTGATGTATCATCAGGGAACAATATTGAAGTTTCAGGATCCATTACTGAACCTTTAGTCCCTGATGTCACTCAGTCTCACATCACAAATCAAGCCTCTACAAGTTCTCATCATATTCCTCAGGATAGATGGTCAAGAGATCAGTACATTGAACTTGTAAATATCATTGGTGATCCTGGTGAAGGCATGCTTACAAGAAGCATGGCTGCCAAGCTTATAACTGCCTCAGCAAGTGAATGTCTATTTGCTGATTTTCTCTTTGTGATAGAGCCTAAAAAGGTATTTGAGGCACTAAAGCACCCATGATGGATTGATGCCATGTAGGAAGAACTCAATCAGTTCTATAGAAACAAAGTATGGACTCTTGTTCCTCTCCCTTATGGAAAAATAGCCATAGGTTCCAAATGGGTATTCAGGAACAAGAAAGATGAGCATGGCACAACAACAAAGAACAAAGCAAGACTGGCTGCATAAGGGTATAGTCAAGAACAATGAATTGACTATGATGAAACCTTTGCACCAGTGGCAAGAATGGAAGCCATCAGGATATTTCTTGCGTTTGCCACATACATGAACTTCAAATTTTACCAAATGGATGTCAAAAGTGCCTTCCTGAATGGTAAACTGAAAGAAGAAGTTTATGTCAAATAGCCTCCTGGCTTTGAAAGTAGTGAGTTCATTGACTATGTATGTAAACTTGACAAAGCTTTTTATGAGCTAAATAAAGCACCAAGGACATGGTATGAGACTCTCTCTACTTTCCTTATTCAAAATAAATTTGCCAGGGGAAGAATAGATAACACATTGTTTATCTATAAATCAAAAGGAGAAGTTCTCCTTGTTCAAGTGTATGTAGATGACATCATATTTGACTCAACAAGTTATAAACTTTGTAAACAGTTTGAGAAATTGATGACAAAGAAATTTGAAATGAGTATGATGGGTGGACTCACCTACTTCCTTAGATTGCAAATCAAGCAGGATGACAAAAAAATTTCAATTTGTCAAGAACAGTACACCAGGAACTTACTCAAGAAATTTGAAATGAGTATGATGGGTGGACTCACCTACTTCCTCAGTAAAAACACCCATGGTTCCTCCAAACAACTTAGGTCCTGATTTAGTTGGCAAATCAGTTAATGAGACCTCATACAGAGGAATGATTGGGTCACTCATGTACTTGACTGCAACAAGGCCTTATATCCAATTCTCTACAGTCCTATATGCAAGATATCAGTCCAATCAAAAGGAATCACATCTAATATTTGTGAAAAGAATCCTCAGGTACCTGAAAGGTACTCCAACCCTTGGTCTGTATTATCCAAAATGTTCAGGCTTTGATCTTAAAGTATTTTCAAACTCAGACTATGCTGGTTGCAATATGGATAGAATAAGCACCTAAGGTGCCTGCCAAATACTTGGTGGAAATTAGTTTGTTGGAGTGCCAAGAAACAGCAGTCAGTGGCTATGTCCTCAACTGAAGCTGAATATGTTGCTGCTATTGGGTGTTATGCAAGTATCCTATGGATAAAAAGTCAACTCAGTGACTATGACATTCATTATAAGATGGTACCCATCTTTTGTAACAACACTAGTGCCATTGCAATATCCAACAACCTAGTCCTTTACTTAAGAACCAAGCATATTGATTTAGGATATCACTTCATCAGGGATCACATCCTTAAAGGAGATATAGAATTACACTTCAT